>NSMO01014337.1:0-58615 GCA_002588565.1 Coelastrella sp. UTEX B 3026 | reverse complement strand
AGGCGACCTGACATGACTACACAGCTGTACCAACCATTGCAGGACTCTTGAACAGCGGAAGCAGACCATCCGGTGTCACCAGCAGTCACATTCTCAACCGTCAACGGCCAAGGGCAAGGAGAATGACTACAACTGACACTAGAATGAAAAGAACGGGATACGATTATCATGTTACACACAAGAAAAGGATCAAAAGCACTCTTGAGACAGGAGGTGGACTCCAATAAAGCTACACACACCCACACCAGCATCCCAGGCTTGTTGATAAGAGGAAGCAGTGGACAACATCCCAAGTGCACCAGCAGTCACATTCTCAACCGTCATTGGGGACCGGCAAGGAATATGACTGCCAGTGTCACTGAAATCTTGATAATGAATTCAAGAAGAAATGTGGAAGACCAACAGAAACACTGATGATACTGAAGGGAGGGTGTTGTAAACCCTGACACAGCTACACATCCATACTAACAGGTTTGTTGTTCAGCGGAAGCAGTAAACAACATCCAGTGTCACCAGTAGTCACATTCTCAACCGTCATTGAATATGACTGCCAGTGGCACTGATTTGTTGATAATGATTTTATGAAAAACTGCGGAAGACCAACAAAAACAAAGGGAGGGTGATGTAAACTTTAATACAGCTACACCTCCATACCAACATTCCAGGTTTGCTGATCAGCGGAAGCAGTGGACAACATTCCAAGTGTCCCCAGCAGTCACATTCTCAACCGTCAATGGCAACCGGCAGGGAATGTGACTGCCAGTGGCACTGAAACGTTGATGATGAATTCGAAAAAGAATTGGTGGAACACCAACAAAAACACAAATCGGGGCGAAGCACGAGCTGGCGCGCATATGCTGCAAGTCTCTTTCGTATCTCGAGGCATGTTTCATGGCACACAGTGGACACGTTTGGTCGTCGCGTGTGTGCAGCATCAGCGGCAAATGCCTGCAGAGCGCAGTTGTTCGGGATACAAAGGGAGGGTGATGTAAACTTTGATACAGCTACACCTCCACACCAACATTCCAGGTTTGTTGACAAGAGGAAGCAGTGGACAACATTCGAAGTGTCACCAGCAGTCACATCCTCAACCGTCAATGGCAAAGGGCAAAGAATACAACTGCCAGAGACATTGAGACATTGATAATGAACAACATCCAGGGAAAAAAAAGGTGGAAGACCAACAAAAACACTTAGGGGATACAAAGGGAGGGTGATGTAAACTTTGATACAGCTACACCTCCACACCAACATTCCAGGTTTGTTGATCAGCGGAAGCAGTAAACAACATCCGAAGTGTCCCCAGCAGTCACATCCTCAACCGTCAATGGCAAAGGGCAAAGAATACAACTGCCAGAGACATTGAGACATTGATAATGAACAACATCCAGGGAAAAAAAAGGTGGACGACCAACAAAAACACTTAGAGGATACAAAGGGAGGGTGATGTAAACTTTAATACTGCTACACCTCCACACCAACATTCCAGGTTTGTTGACAAGAGGAAGCAGTGGACAACATTCCAAGTGTCACCAGCAGTCAATTCTCAACCGTCATTGGCAAAGGGCAAAGAATACGACTGCCAGAGACATAAAACTGTTAGGAATTGGGTTGAAGTGTCGTGTAAACCACCACACGCACTCCTGACACTGAAGGGGAGTGTGAGGTGGTCTTTGATACAGTTACAAATCCATACAAACATTCTAGGCCTGTTAAACAGCGGAACCAAATCATCCAGTGTCACCA
Organism: Coelastrella sp. UTEX B 3026; assembly: GCA_002588565.1. NCBI lineage: Eukaryota > Viridiplantae > Chlorophyta > Chlorophyceae > Sphaeropleales > Scenedesmaceae > Coelastrella > Coelastrella sp. UTEX B 3026. The sequence goes on along the minus strand of NSMO01014337.1, from coordinate 56,869 downwards.
GCACTTGCATTCTTGACCATCGATTGCGATCGGCAAGGAATACGAGTACCACTGACATAAAACGTTGGGACAAGATTGATGAAGAATGTCATGTCTGAAAAACATAAAAAACACTCCTGATACTGAAGGGCAGTATGCGGTGGACTCTAACATTGCTACACAGCCATACAAACCATTGCAGGACTCTTGACCAGCGGAAGCAGACCATCCAGTGTCACCAACAGTCACATTCTCACCCGTCAATGGCAACAGGCAAAGAATATGACTGGCGGTGACAGTGGAGTGTTAAGATGCATTCAAGTTAAAGATCATGTCACAAAACACAACAAAAATGCTCATGACAATGAAGGGGAGGGTTAGGCGACCTGACATGACTACACAGCCATACCAACCATTGCAGGACTCTTGAGCAGCGGGAGCAGACCTTCCAGTGTCACCAGCAGTCACACCCTCAACCGTCAACGTCACAATGCAAATAATATGACTGGCGGTGACATTAGAATGTTGCCATGAATGGGGGGGGGAGAATCATGTAAAACAATCAACTTTCATGTAGAAAACCCAACAGGCAAGTGTTGGTCAGGGGCCGTTGTCATTGCTGAGCTACACGGTAGGGAATGTGGAGTCGCCCCGACACACACATTACCCTCCCTCAACTTACGCTGGACCTCTCTCAAAAGGTCTATGCGGAGCTCATTAGCTCATCCACTGTAAGTTGTATTATATCTGAAAGTACAGTACTTGAAAAAATATATACGACCTGTTTTGCGGACCAACTGTTAGTGGCTCAACTACACACAATCACAAATGAACAGAGCCAAACATCCTCCCCAGAAACACCTGTTGCTGATGAAAGGATTGCCCTCCCAGACAGTACAGCTGACTGCAGTGGCCATTCACTGCGGGTGCATATGCTTGCTACATGACCAACAGGATGGGAAAAAAATAGCTCACTACAATACTGCAAGTGTGCCTATGCACAGTCGCACTGAATCCCTGGCCTCAGTTGCTGAAGAAGGGGTTGCCCTCTGCAAATGTGAACGTCACCCAATACCCCGATTTAGATACCTTGCTTGCTATCTCATATTGCGATATACAATATAGCTATCTATGATATCTCACTTATAATGGCTCACGAATGTCAACAGAGCCAATCAACCCGCCAGCAGTACCTATTGCTGAAGAAGGGGTTGCCCTCTGCGAATGTGAACGTCATCCAATACCCCGATTTGATACCTTGCTTGCTATCTCATATTGTGATATACAATACAGCTATCTATGATATCTCACTTATAATGGATCACGAATGTAAACAGAGCCAAACAACCCGCCAGCCGTACCTGTTGCTGAAGAAGGGGTTGCCCTCTGCGAATGTGAACTTCATCCGGTACCCCGATTTGATATCCTCAAAGTCCTCTACGTCTACGTCTACTAGATAGTCCATGATATCTACAAGCAGCAGCAGCAGCAGCAGCAGCAACGTCAGCAGCAGCAGCAGCACACTGTGGTCTGTCACTAACATCTCAACCGCTTTGCAACACATGCCTACAAGCGAATGTCTACTAGATAATCCATGATATCTACAAGCAGCGGCAGCGGCAGCAGCACACTGTGGTCGGTCATTCAAGATCTTGACCACTTTGCAATACATGCCTATCTGGAACGTTTATGCCTATTAGATAGTCCGTGGTATCAAGCAGCAGCAGCAGCAGCAGCAGCGTAGGCAGCAGCCGCACAAATTTCAGTCTCTAGTGTAAGTAACAACACCATCTTCTTATTGGCTTGTGAATATCTACTAGTTATTTTATTTCACAACATATTGATAGGGCGATACTACAACATCAAGCCCATTGCCGTCAACTAATAAAGCTACAAATAATCCGATACTAGTGAAATGTGGCCTTTGCGTCATTGCTGCTGCTGCTGCTGCTGCTGCTGCTAGTGCTGGCCAAAACATGGACGCAATGCTGCTGCTGGCCCTCCTGCTGCTGGTGCCGTCCCTGGGCCCCTAAGTCTGGCTTGTTAATTATCCCCCGAGCCGCAAAACACTCTGCTGCTGCCACTGCTGCTGCCACTGCTGCTGCCACAATGCATGGGGCTGCATGCAATGGTTCGCACAGAAGACAGGGGAGTGATCCTACAAGTATGCAATTCTGCTGCGAGCCAAAGCACAAGGCACAATCAACTTATGCTCCTCTGCTGCTGCTGCTGCTGCATGGCATGCGCACTCAAGTCTGTTGCTATTCCCCCGGATCTCAGAACGACTGCTGCTGCGACTGCCGCTGCTGCGACTGCTGCTGCCGCGATGCATGGGGCTACACGAGATGGAGTACACGGAAGACAGGGAAGTGATATTACAACTCTGCATCCCTGCTGCTGCTGCTGCTGCTTGCTGCTGCCAAAGCACAATCAACTCCTGCCCCTCTGCTACTGCTACTGCTGCATTGCATGCGCACCTAAGTCTGCTTCTGTTGCTACTCCCCCGGACCTCGGAACGACTGCTGCTGCGACTGCTGCTGCTGCGACTGCTGCTGCCGCGATGCATGGGGCTACACGAGATGGAGTACACGGAAGACAGGGAAGTGATATTACAACTCTGCATCCCTGCTGCTGCTGCTGCTGCTTGCTGCTGCCAAAGCACAATCAACTCCTGCCCCTCTGCTACTGCTACTGCTGCATTGCATGCGCACCTAAGTCTGCTTCTGTTGCTACTCCCCCGGACCTCGGAACGACTGCTGCTGCGACTGCTGCTGCTGCGACTGCTGCTGCCGCGATGCATGGGGCTACACGAGATGGAGTACACGGAAGACAGGGAAGTGATATTACAACTCTGCATTCCTGCTGCTGCTGCTGCTGCTGGTGCCAAAGCACAATCAACTTCTGCCACCACTGCTGCTGCTGCTGTCCACTGGACATGGCATGCGCACCTAAGTCTGCTTCTGTTGCTAATCCCCGGATCACAGAACGCTCTGCTGCTGTCACTGCTGCTGTCGCGACACATGGGGCTGCATGTGATGGGCTACATAGGAGACAGGCGAGTGGTCATACAACTCCGCATCCCTGCTGCTGCTGCTGCTGGTGCCAAAGCACAATCAACTTTTGCCCCTCTGCTGCTGCTGCTGCTGCTGCTGCTGCTGCATTGCATGCGCACCCAAGTCTGCTTCTGTTGCTATTCCCCCGGATCTCGGAACGACTGCTGCTGCGACTGCTGCTGCTGCGACTGCTGCTGCCGCGATGCATGGGGCTGCATGTGATGGGCTACACAGGAGACAGGGGAGTGATATTACAACTCTGCATCCCTGCTGCTGCTGCTGCTGCTGCTGCCAGCCAATGCACTAGGCACAATCAACTTCTGCCCCTCTGCTGCTGCTGCTGCATTGCATGCGCACCTAAGTCTGCTTCTGTTGCTATTCCCCGGATCACAGGATGAACCATAAGTACCTACAGCAGCAGCAGCAGCAGCAAACGCGCATGAACAAACCGAGCACACCTTGCATGTGCTGAGGTTACCCTTAACGCAATAGCAGCAGCAGCAGCAGCAGCAGCAGCTGCAGCATGATCAGCTGCGCACCTCATATGCATTTGGACAAACAGATTTGCATACTACAGATACTGAACCCCTAGGATGGCACTGCAGCTTTGCCAGCGCATCTAACTTGTTGCATTGGCTCAGCCACTTTCACAATGCATGAAGATGTGATTAAACAGCCAAGCTGGCGATCGGACGCCCTGTGCAACTGCTTTCGATAAACTGAGGACAACAACTGATAATGCAGGGAGAGCTAAGCTAGTCTGCTGCTGCTGCTGCTGCAAGGCGCATCCTGGTCACACTCCCTGCTGCTGCTGCTACAAGGCGCATCCTTGTCACAATCCCTGCTGCTGCTGCTGCCATGCATGCCAGGAGTCACTTCGCTCTCCCTGCTGCTGCTGCTGCTGCTGCTGCAAGGCGCATCCTTGCCAGAATCCCTGCTGCTGCTGCTGCAGCAAAGCACATCCTTGTCACAATCCCTGCTGCTGCTGCTGCCATGCATGCCAGGGATCACTTAGCTCTCCCTGCTGCTGCTGCTGCAAGGCGCATCTTTGTCAAAAATCCTGCTGCTGCTGCTGCTGCCCTGCATGCCAGGGATCACTTGGCTCTCCCTGCTGCTGCTGCTGCTGCTGCACAGTGCATCCTTGCCAGAATCCCTGCAGCTGCTACTGCTGCTGCTGCCGCAGCAAAGCACATCCTTGCCACAATCCCTGCTGCTGCTGCTGCTGCCATGCATGCCAGGGATCACTTAGCTCTCCCTGCTGCTGCTGCTACAAGGCGCATCCTTGCCAGAATCCCTGCTGCTGCTGCTGCCATGCATGCCAGGCATCACTCACCCGCTTCCAAAAGCCCGGTATCTTGGCAAGCGCTGCGTTTCGCTGCGAATATACCGGCCGCCGCTTTTTGTTGTATTCTTGCTCTACAGCTAGTACTCTGTCACTTGCTTCGTCATTGATCTGTTATAACAGGCAACATAACAGCAGATGGGAATGAGCGATGTAAGCATCACTCGCACTTGATAAGTAATAATATGTTGCTGGTGTTGTATTGTGCTGTACATGCACTGGCCACCGCTGCTTGTTATACTTTTGCTCCAGAACAGGGCAAATGCTTTGTCGTTGATCTGACGGAGAAAAGCACAAATAATTGCTGAAATAATGTGATACATCAGAAAGCTGCTCTGCCTGCTGTTGTAACTGCTAATGGACAGGAAGCAGCTGTCCAGCTATTTGGCGAAGAACGTCTTCCTTCAGCTGATCTTGCATGTGCTGAAAAGCAGGAGTGATGCGTGCAAACACGGCATCGCTAATGGACTGCGTCATTGCTGGTAGTTGCGTAGACACAGCCCGCTGAATCTCCTGCTGTAGCATTTCGGCCGCCTGGCTATTCAGTATGAATACCCAGGCAGCCGAATGGCTACAGCAGGAGGTTCAGCATTGATTTAAGTAGAAGACGTTACTTTTATAACAAGGCAAACAGCAACAGCTATCAGAGTGAGTCAACGGGTCTTGGCCAATGCTGAACATCACTGTGCATACACACGCCGCTGCTGCTAGATTGCTTGCAAGCCACGCGTCACCTGCTATTTTGGAGTAAACTGCTGTTCACCTTAGTGTAAGGTCGTTATGACAAACAAAAGTAACAAAGCGGTTTAACGCATGCAATCACATCATCTACTGGGGTACATATCATATAGCTGTGATGTTGAACATACAATGCTTTGAATGGCTCATGCCAAGCTTAAGATAGATGGAATATATAGGAGCAAGGGGAGTTGACACTGCGCAAGAGGCACAGTTGATACGCTATGAAGTTTTAAACAGAGGCCACGTTACAAGGCTTTTGCTGGCAAGAGTTGGCTGAAAAGGGAACATGCAGCGGTTGGGCTTGGCATATTTTGTTATTTTCACATGAGATGCAGGCAAACCAACGTGCAAGATGGGACAGGATTGCGGGGCTGGCTTGACTGCATCATATGCAACATGTGCCAAAGTGGCAACGTTACAACCCTTGTGCCTAGCAGACAAGCCATTCGTGCCAGCCAGAAGTATGCCGTTAAGCCAGTCGCGGTGCGGAATGTAAAGCGATAGTGACCGAGAAACTGATGCAAACATGCTCGCGACCCCACAAAGGCATGCATATTAGGCGGGTCCGCTGGGTGTGCTGCTGGCAGGCAGGCAGGGTCACCCCCACCCCTTGCCCAGGGTGGACCGAGAGAGGACCCGCCCGAGACGTGCTAGCGAGCTGATGCGTTTATTGGGTATGCAATTGAAACTGTGAAGGGTGCCCGCACTGCTCTAGCGGCTCGGCTCAACGCCAAAACAAGCTGATCACCTGCTCCAGCTGCTGCTGTAGAGCTTCTGCCTCATGCAGCGCTTGCGTTGTTGGGTCATCTATGTTTTCCAAGCCGTCTTCTTCCGGGACCTCCACTTGGCCTTCAGCTGCTTCATCAAGCCTAGGGCGCTTTGGGTCCGCCATTGTATTTGTCAGGTGGCCAGGGCCCAGTGCAAAAATAGATGTATGTGCCCCAACGGTATGATCTATAGACACCAAACAAGAAAATACGCGAAGACTTTTGAATCGTACCCGGGACGCACACAGCTCCCTCGGTCAGACACAGATCTGATTGCCAACATCGAGCAACAGAGAAAAGCCGAAGGGAACGAGAAACCGAGGGAAGCAGCAAAACCCAGGTTGGTACCGATGCAGCCTGGCCCGCGCAGCCTGAGGCTTCAGCTTGTGAGGAATGGATCCGTGTACGGTCAAGTATGCTGCATAAACCGTGACACATAGCTGTGGCCGCTCTGGTCAGGATTTGCAGGACCGTTCTTGTTCACTGGGGCATCCGAAGTGTCTGGTTCGGCCAGTTGATTGGCTGTGCTCTCTGTAATACTTTGTCTGCGCTGCTACGGAACTGTGAGGTATGGCCAGGGACCTCAACTGTTTTCCTTGCATGGTCGTGTGATTCGCCTGTTCGCGCAGCCAGTGTGATTAGTAGTATACTCTTGAGGTCTTCTAATTATGTTGCGATGGTTTGAGTGGGCTTAGCAGTGATAACAGTTGTATTGAGCTGTCAAAGCAGCATCGGTATCCCTGCCAGCTGTCTGCGTACGCACTTGGGCAGCCAAACTGCAGACCCGGGCTCTCAAAGACTGTGCTTATTCCTTAAAATGCTTGCGTGGATGCAAGTCTTTATGTGAGTTCGGAACATGCAACCTTGGTGTCGTGCATACAGTAGAGAAACAAAGGCTGGTGCTGCACTCTATTCGCAGGCCGACAGCCCTTTCCGCTAGCAATTCAACTGATTTGGCAGCTCAAGCAGCTTTTACCAGCAAACAGCGTGCACGTCAGCCGGTCATACAGTCAGTGTCTCTGAGTACAACAGCTCCAGGTCGCGTCCAACAGCCACCAGTAGCAGCAGCTGCAAAGCTCTGGAAGCCCTATTCACGGCAGATGCTGCTGCAGCTATTGCAGCAGCAGCTGTGTTGACTGTGCATGGAGTGCATGCAGCTCTTGCAGGGCGTTGACAGATGCCCCCAAGCTGCAACTGCACAACAAGCACCCCAGCAGCAACATACTCAATTAGCAACAGCAGCAACAGACACAGGACAGCGAGCGCCCTGTGTACAGCACCAACTGCTGCAACTGCCGCAGAAGTTGCCAGCTTTACTGCAGCAACAAGTACCCAAACGGTGGCAGATAGAGCAGCAGGCATTTCATTGGTGTTGGCGCTGGTTCCTGCGCAGACCTGCCAGGTCAGCAAGTTCCTGCAGCAGTAGTTGGCAATCAGTGGACAACCGCATACAGCACACCGCGTTGCTGGCTTCGTAGGGGTCGGACTCGCCACAGCTGCAGCCAGTAGGCGTGTTACCTGACAGCAGACGTCTGGCTCTCCTTTGTCAGCAGCTTGGAAGGCTGCAGCAGTTGATTTGGAGCTAGGGAGCCTCAAAAAGCGCACAGCTCTGGTGAAGCTTTGTTGGAAGTAACCTTGCGGTACAAAGGGGCCTTTCTTGGGAGCGGCAGCTGCTGTTCCTGCAGGCACAGGGCACCCCTTAGCATTGCCAGGGTTCAACAGCAATTGATCTGGAGTCTACGTCAAAGCCGCAAGCAAGCAAGGGCTACCAGTCATCAGCATCAGAAGCCAACAAGGGGCTTTGGCGGACAGCTGGTGGCAATTACTAGCATCAGCGCAGTCCTGCAAGCACAGGGCACCCCTTAGCATTGCCAGGGTTGGACAGCAGTTGATCTGGAGTCTACATCAAAGCAGCAAGCAAGCAAGGCGGTAGCCCATCAGTTATCTGCTTCAGAGCCAGGGAGGCGCTTTGTCGGACAGCTGGTATCAATTGTTAGCATCAGCGCAGGAGATAGTGGGTTTTATGTTAATTGGTTTGTTGGTTGCTCACCTTTGAGCAGTTCTACGGTGTGGTAGATCTGCAGCGACCGCCAGGTCAGGCAGCAGCAGCTGGCAAGCAGCCTGGTGGCTTCTGTGAGCAGTCTCAGCAACAGGACATCAGTCGCAGCAGTCCCAGCAACAGAAGAGCAGTCTCAGCAACAGAAGAGCAGTCTCAGCAATAGAAGAGCAGTGACAAGCATATCAAGCAGCTGGATAAGGAGTCATGCGCATATCACCGACCATAGTAGCGGATATAGAGTGGGCAGTAGTGGCGCTGACTGGACTAATAGCAGCTGTTAGCCTGGTGAGTCGGTTGAATAATGAGTTGCCGCTGTGCATTCCGGCATGAGCACAGCTTCCATCCATCCCAATGGCACCTTATTGCACCCTGCTGCATGGGGCATGTATTCGGCATGTGTATCCTGCTATATCCAGCATGTAGCGTGACCTTGGTGCAGTCGACATTGCTTCCAGAAGCTTCAGGGTTGGAACTGCATTGTAGAATGCTGCCCAGCCAGTCACAGCATGAGACCGTACACACAGTCATCAGCTGCCACCTGGCGTTGTAGCCTGATGGCCTGCTGCTTGGAAGAATTGCAGTGAAAAGTGTGCAGCAACAATGACATGTCTGGTGGATGAAGTGTTGCTTACGCTGCTTCTTTTCTGGTGTCTCCTGCAGCTTGGGGCGTTGTACAGTGTGCCATGGACGTTTCGCAGCCGGCAGCAAGTGGCAACCAGGGCCTTTAACTATCTCTGGATCACCAGGGCGTTGTTGCAGGTGGGCGGCAGGGCCCGGTGTACTTTCTTTCCCTGTCGCAATGGTAGGAATGTGGGGTCGGCTTGACACACACATTACCCTCAACTTACGCTAGCGCTCTATTAGAACCGCTACGCGGAGCTCATTCAAGCATTCCCTGTCGCAGCATGACATTGGTGTATGTGCTTGACTTTGGTGTGCTGTCAAATAACATACAGCAGCCTGTCCTGTTGCTGTGGATGCCATCAAAAATGCTTTCTGCTTGCCGTCTGGTAGGCTGATGCTGTGTTTACACAGCTGACAGTAGCCTATCCCCAACTCATCAGCTTGCCACAAGACAGACAAGCATGTGCTGGCTGAACAGTACTTTGGAGCTTCTCCTACCATTCTAGCTTTCAACACCGAGAGGCTGCCCGGCTTTCTGCTGATGTCATTCAGGTTATTGCAGCATGCTATGCCTTGAGCCTGGATCTACGATTGCAAGTACTCTGGGGCGCGAAGTCGGTCATCATCCCCGGAGGTTACTATGTAGATGCCATGTGCCGTCTATACATCGGCCTGTCATTCGGCCTGCTGGAGCCGTCCTTCCTGCTGCTGGTGCTGTTCGCGTGTATGTATACGGTACACAAGCACACCAGCGAGCCAGGCAGCAACCCGAATCTGTTTATATTCGCCCTGACTGTGGGGTTGACGTTGCCGATGTGCGCGGCGCAAGTTTTCGCGGCTCTTTTTAGCAGGTAAGATGGTTTTAGGTGTTCTGGATTGTTCCACTCGTCGTATTTTTATTTGCACACGGCACATAAGCACACAGTAGACTTGGAAGCAAGGTAAACCTCTTGTATTCCGCTGCAAGGGTTGTCTGTGCAGCACACGTGTTTTCAGTTGGGTCTGCTCAGCAGGGCCATTTGTAGTAGGTTCTATCTGGCATGGTGTGTCAGGGTTTAGGCACAGCAGCTGTACAACCATATCCTGGCTATCACTTGTGTCAGTAACCCGTGAAGTTCAGCTCGTGCAACATAGGATGCCAAGCAATTTGCTGCTTGCTACATGCAAGGGGCCGCCACCGGAGATATGCTTCCACTCCTGCTTCTGAAACATGCGTAGAACTCACTGGGTAGATTTGAGGCGTGGGGCCGATGCGGGTAAGCCTATGACGTAACCAGCATAGATAAAGATATACTTATTATCATAGTTATAAGAGACATGCATCCTCTGCTGCCACTAACATCTGGATTGTGTCTGATGTGCAGGATCATGACTCAACTACGCTACAATGAAGAGCTCATGCATAAATTTTTCGCCGCATCAGCGGAGGTGCAAGACACGATGTGTCCGGAAGACCCCAGCAACCCCAACTGCTCGGTCTGTCTATTTCCGGAGTTTTCTACGCTCATTTCAGCGGCGTTCGCTCTGATGTATCTGTTCGTGCTTTGGATGGTCTTGGGCCGGATTGCAAGTGCTGCGATCAACAAGATGCTCGCCCGACGGATACGGCTGTTGCAGGTGAGAGGGCTACTGCTGCTGACACGCTTGCAGGTCTTCCTGTTGCTCCTATCGTGGCAAGGCATGTGTAACATTTGTAACATAGTTCTGTGCGGCCTGTCGCTCATGTCTCTGCTGTGCATATGTGTCGGCAGAGCATGCTGATGTGCGCTGATGTGTCAGGTAACATCACTGATCCGGCTGTTCAGCATGCTGCTGCAAGCACATGCTTTTGCACAGGTACTGGAGGAGTTGTGAAGTTTAGCTCATGCAACTGAGAATGTCAAGCAAACTGCTGTATGCTACATGCAAGCAGCCGCCACCCGACGTATGCTTCTGCTCCTACTTCCAAAGTGCTCTGAACCCTCCAAACGTTGGAGCTCTCACCGTACAGGAAAGTTGTGTAGTCCCCCTGCTTGTTTACTTGGTTTGCCTGCTGCATCTGTTGCCTGTAGATATGTATAACACTGTTTTTCTGCGCAAGCATAACGCTCCGTGGCGTAACAGTGGTCAACATAGACCCCTACAGCTTGGACTTTGTGGCGCTGTGGCTTGCTAACGTGGTGGTGGGCTCGGGGCTCATACTAGTGGTGTCAGCAATCCTGGTATGGGTGCCGGTGTACGATGGGAGGCTGGCGAATGCAAGGCTAGGAGCACTGTCAATGGTAAGTTTGGGTGGCTTTGCAGATTTCCTGTTTGCTTTGCAGGGTTTGGTGTTGTTTATCATGCTGCTAGCACATGTGCTGGCCAACGTGGTAGTGGGCACTGGACTCATCAGGCTGGTGGTCTGGGGGTTTCTTGTATGGGTGCATTTACATGTTGGGAGGCTGGCCAATGCATGACCAGCAGCATGTACGTTTAAACAAGGGGGCTTTGGTCCATCCAGAACACACTGCGAAATACGGATGGAGCTGCACACTACTGCTGCTACTGCTATTTATTGCAGGCGTCGGCAACATTGTTTAATGCCCCGACAGAGCTGCTACCACTAGTGGGTTTTGCCAGGAATTCTGCATACAGCCATGATGCTGCAAGCAGCGATTATGGTGACTACGGCGGCAGCCAGGCCGGCGATCAACTGATTAGTAATCCCTTAGCTGAAAACGCTGACTCAGCTGCTGCCGGGGCGATTATGTTAGGTGTTAGTAATCCTGGGAGTGGGGTTACTGGGATTAGTAATCCCCTGGCTGGGATTAGTAATGCAGGGGTAAGTAGTAACCGAAGCTCCGGGATTACTGGGTTGGGATTGTCGAGCGATGGCATGGTGCATAGACCGCTAGGGGCTGGAGCAGCGGGGATAAGCAGTAGTGGGTCGGCTGCAGCGAAGATAGCAGCAGCATCACCTGCTGCTCCGGATACTGTCTTCGTGCCGACTCTGAGTGGCAGTAATGTTCAGCCAGCAGTGGTGGTGGTTGGCAGCAGTAGCAGCAGCAATATTGGCAGCAGGCCACAGCAGCGGCGGCGGGGCAGCCATAGAGCAGCTACGCCTGAGGACTATGAAGGCCATGGTGATAGCCTTATGTAGCTTATGTTGCAGCAAGGAACGTTCTAGTTCTGCCCGTGTTTTTGGTTTCACCAAGTGTGTGTGCGGTCGTGTGGTTTACAATGTACTAATGTATGGTTTCAAGTATTGTGGCTCGCATATCATCCATGCATGTGCATTTCAGCAAGTGATCACGCTTTGCATCTGTTCGCCAGTGATGTCAAACCTTTAACGTAGCGTCCCTATGATAGGTGTATCTGTTTATCAGTGCTAGACGTCGATGTCTGACGTCAAAAGTTTTCGCAGAAAGCAAGCTACGTGTTGATGTGCCCTACGAGTATGGGGTGTGCATTGCATTGGACGCCCACGTAGGCTTTGCAGTTAGGTATCCTTGCAGCATGGCATTCGCTGCGGTTCGTGATCCATAGATTTAGATGCGAACACAATCTTTATCTGTAAGAGTTCTTCAACAAGATGGCTTGTCTGTTGCAGTTTCTGTGAAACTACAACCCCCCGGGCCGAGGCAGTGAACCTGCTCAATGTTCACAAACTAGCGCGAACTATTTCTATTATAGTGAGGCGCAACCCCTGGCCGCAGAAAGTCCTCCACAGCGGGACAGCAGGCATCATGCTTCACCAGACAGGACATAAATCAGTCGTCTGCTGGACCCACTTATCAGGGTCGGCAGAAGTCTGCTGTAGAAGCTCTTGCAGTCCCGGTGGGCCTAGCAGCATATGCAGCCTGCGGACTCCGTTTTGCACTGCGTTGCAGTGCCATCATCGAACGGCCACAGGGCGCGGAACCATCGGCAGTGAGCTCAATTTGAAACCTCTCAAGCTGCCGTAAATGGGAATGCACAGCAGACAATGTTCAGTGTTAGGACGTTTTGTGTGGGAAGTTGATGAGCGGGGGCTGCACATCGGATTTGTTATTTCCTCAATTCAAACTGTGGACCAGCAAACCCCAGTAACCTGCTATGTCGACGGCCTCAAAGCAGCCAGTTCATGATACGAGCTTGCATACTATTGCCCGACAGGTGCTTGGGACACGGGGAGTGCGTTCATCAGGGCCGCGTCTCCCGCGGTTGTTTGGCGCCGCTCGCACTGCATCGCCATGGAGTCCTTGTTGTTGAATTCTACAAACATAGCATTGCGCTCGTTGCTTAGTGCTACGGCCCACGATGCCAGTGTCCACGATACTGGCGGTGATGAAGAGGTCTGCTACTGCATGCACCCTCATAGCCCCGGGACGCTTATGGAGCACCATGCAGCTATGGCGTGCTCCTGGATTGCTATGGCCCTCTCGATAGGTTAGCAGCTAGTTGTTTCTGCTGCAAGCCGACCAAGCTTGCTGTTGAATGGTCCAGGATGTGGAGCTCACACCACTCATGTGTGCTGCAGCTATTCTCATATTCTACGCCTATCACTACTTCAAGGACAAGACAGGGTGGGAGGAAGTCTACGTTTGCAGCATTGAACGTAAGTGGCCGCCAGCCAGCAGCTCAAGAATATTCCTCAAGAGCCCCCAAGAGCCGTTACAGCAACACTGCTGTGTTCCTGCACATGGGGCCTTTGACGTATACGTACGTACCAACTGAACTGCCGCACTGCTGTTCACCGTACTGCTGTGCAGTTGCCAAAGTTCTCTTGGAAATCTTCGCAGAGGTCTACTCCCCGGCAACTATTGTGCAAGTCAACGGAGTGCACACAAGCTGGCTGCGCTATGCAGAATGGCTGCTGACCTGCCCTGTAAGTTGGCTGAACTCTTGGAGAGTTTATACAGCAGCACAGTAGCAAAGCATGCAGGAACAGCACACCTTGAGCATGATTATATGTGGCCCATCATCTAATGGCCTGGGGAGAAGTCGGCAGCAGGCAATCCTGAAGGAAGCTAGACTCTAGAACAAATGTTTTAAACATGCATACTACTTAGTACTTGTTGCATGGTCAGCAGGGTGGGGTGCCCAGACAGCAGTGCAGGCAGCGCAAGCAAACTGTATCCTGCAGATTCACTCTGGTGGGTGCACTTGTCACAAGTAGAAGATGGCCCTTACAGCACCGCAACTTGCAGGACTCTTTCTCCTGGTGATACATTACACATGTCCTAGAAACATAACAGCTTGCATCAGTGTTCTTGTGCTGTATCGGTGGCACTTATTACAAGGACCCTGGCCTGCAGTGCAAGCAAATCGCATCCTGCAGCTTGGCACAGGCGACTCGTTGACAACGGGCCTCTGCAGCTGCTTACTCAGTAAAGGCTTTGCATTGGTATGCAGTGCTGACCTGGCATTTGCTGTTGTCTGATGATTGCCAGGTCCATCTGAGCAGATTCGCAGGCCTGTAGGCTCCTGCAGCTGCTTACTGTTGCGCCAGCCTGCCATTGCTGACCCATCATCTGCTGCTCTGTTGCCACATTCAAGGCAGGTCAGCCTTTTTTTCTTAATCAGAGCAGCACAGTTCAAGCAATATGACGGCCCCCACAAGTGTTTGTTGCTGTGTCCAGTAGTGCTGACCTGGCATGTCTGCTGTTGTGTACCATGTGCCAGGTCATTCTAATTCATCTGAGCAACATTACAGGACTACAGAATGACTACAACAGGCGGACGATGTCGCTGCTGATATCTGACATAGGCACCATTGTGATGGGCATCACTGCTGCCTTCTCAAAAGGCCCTGTCAAGGTATGCTGCATGTTTCTTTAGCCATCAGTGGGTTGGTTGCCTTCAGGAATCCACTACTGCATTGAATGTTGCCTGCTGGACGACAGCCTGTCAGCAGCCTGACAGTTTACCGCACACAGTGTGGGGTCTAGCGCCCAGCACTCAGTGCCACAGTGTGGCAGCCCCAAATCACTCTCATCGACCATGTTGGTTGGAATTAGATCAGGTTGGGTCTGTGTCTACCCTGAAAACACACGAATGTGGGGAATGACCCCAACAACGAACCCTGGCACATTCCACCACTCAACCCTGACACATTTTGTTGAACCCTTACACAGTTTACACAGTGCTACTACCGTTCCGTATGCTTTGCAGGCTGTTCTGATCTCTGTAGAGCTGTCCTGCAGTGCCAACACTATACTTACAGCAGCATTGTTGTGACATAGTGGAATCTGCATGAGGTGGCATCACTGGTCTTGGATGCCAGGTCACGTACAACGATGGGGATGGCCCTGTAGCGTGGCTTCATGAGGAAGTAACTCTCCCATGTAACAAACCAAAACAAAGCAGCTTTTGATCCTCCCACATAAACATCCGCTTCATAGGCCCTTCACACGTCACTATCATACATCTGTTGTTTGGGTTTTCCTTGTTGCGCAACAGGTGGTGTTTTTCTGCCTGGGGCTCTGCTACGGTGCTAACACATTCTTCACAGCAGCTAAGGTCTACTTGGAAGCACACCGTGAAGTGCCAGAGGGCGAGTGCAAGATGCTGGTCAAGGCAATGGCTTATGTAAGTTTGCTTTAACACAAAACAGCAAGTGCCATGGCACAGCTGGCCAGCGTACAGTGTGTCTGTCCTAGCAGGCGCGTCACATGCCCGGTTGATGACCTGGCAGCCTGGGGCAGGAGGGGGGGGGGGACCTCCAGCACGGGCACAATACTGTTGAATACAAAACTAGTTAGACAGTACTGTCATAAGTGCAAAACCATGTAATGCCGAGCACGACCTGTACCTTTCGCAACAGCAACTTGCTGAGTCGCAACACTGCTGCTGTCGCTGCTGTATGCAGGTGTTCTTCTCTTCCTGGCTGGCATTGCCAATCGGCCACGTCTCAGCCTGCTGTTCCATTCCGGGCCATGCTCAAATAATCATCTGTCGTGGGGTACAAAGGCAACAGCAGCAACTTGCTAAGTCAGGGCACGGCTGCTGTTACTGCTGTATGCAGGTGTTTTTCTCATCCTGGCTGGCATTCCCCATCCTGTTCTTGATGGGTCCTGAAGGCTTTGGCCATATCACAGCCTATGGATCTATTGTAGGGCACACCGTCATTGATCTCCTGTCCAAGAACATCTGGGGACTGATGGGACATCACTTACGCTGTGTGGTAAGAGAAACTCATATACTCTGGCAGAATGCGCAGGGACCAGATAGTTACAGCCTATGCCGTTGTTGAATGACCAGAAGGTCTGAACCTCTGCCTACCCACTGCAGTGCAGTGCAGTGCGGCTAACATTGGCTGCACAGTCTGTATGGTTCAACACACGTAGTGTAAATATTCCTCCTTGATGTTACGGCCTGACAGTAGCGACCATTGACAGCAACTACAGATATTTCATTTCCAGACTGTGGGATGTGTACCAGTTGTCGCCAGGCTGTGTGCCAACATTTGACATGATCACCTGCCTGCTTCACCACTGCCACCGATAACCTGATAGGCATGATGCATTATGAGCATAGCATCATAATCTGCATTCTTCTTCATCAGTATCCGCAAAGATCTTTTCCATTGCTTGTACACTGCAGGTCGCTGACTATGTCGCAGTACATGGTGACTTCAGAAAACCAAAGGCGGACACATCAGCCGAGGTGAGGCCCTAGCCTAATGGGTGGTCAAGTTAGTGACGCGCCGATTCGACTGTTTACCAAAAAACGGCAGTTGCAGTAATCACCGGCCACAGCAACTCTGGAGGGGAGCAGCTGTTGACAAATCATGGCTGCTTCACCTTGATTCCCCACATGACTGTTCAGTGCACTGCAGCAGCAATAGTAATGAAGAACGCAGCGCCCATTGTTACAATGAAGCACTGTTTGAACGCAGTCAGCATCCTGTGTTGTTCTGTAATTGCTGCAGGCTACCCAGGGTTTTCTATCACCTTTCTATCAGCCAGAAGATCCTGGGGTGACTGCGATCATCCAGACACGCTCTGCAACAAGCAAACCAACAGTGGGATGCTACAGCCAACCCATGAGCCCCATCAAACCGGGCGCCACTGCTGCTGCTGCTGCTGGAGTACCAGTTTGTGTCATCCTAGGCGTGACAGACTTGGCCACAGTGGAGTACTTCCAGCAACAGGTCAGTCAATGCTGACACCGGATCGAGACCATTTTTCAAGTGTGCCAGTTTCAGCTACCTGGAAGCCCATGCTCTGTTGTTGCAAAAGCATCCAATTGGACTGCTGGATCTTTCATATCCTGTTGTGGCCTTTACCGTACTGCTATTTTGAGTGTCACATAGTGCACTGCTGTTTTGAATGTCACATAGTGCACTGCTGTTTTGAGTGTCACATAACAGGGATATGCCTGTCACTTCTGATGCAGGTTGCTTTGCTGCCCATTCCTGTTGAAGTCACCCCTGCGATCAATGCTGATGCTGTTCTGAGCCTGGCTGCTGCAGCTGCGGTGGACGTTGCCCTTCTGGGGCCAGAGTATGTGGCTGGGTCTGACTTGCTTGGCAGGCTCAAGGTACTTGGCCTCACAGTCGTTATCTACGGTTGGACACAGGTAAGCACCTGGTGACTGAGCATCCGAACTATTCTGCCAAACACAGCAGCTTACATACCACTATGTTGTTTTTCCAGGTGTTCCTGCATTATTCAATGATTGTTTGACGTAATGTGTGATTTCATTCTTGGCCCCAGAATATGTGATTGAACCTGACTTGATGGTGAGGCTCAAGGCACTTGGCCTCGCAGTAGTAAAATACGGCTGGACACCGGTAAGCACCTGGTGACAAAACACCTGCCGGGGTTATCATAAGGCAGGTTATCATGGGCTGCCAGAAAGTAATGCACTTCCATATTACCAAGTTACTTGTCCAGGTGTTGCTGCGGCAATCAATGGTTGTTGATTCAAGTTATGCCTTGTCCTTATTGGGCCAGAGTATCGCATCAGCTTACATGCTGACATGGTATTGGTTGCAACCTCGCCATTTTGGTCCCAGAATTTGCCACATGATAATTATTCACAAGACTGGAGGCAGCCCTTGTCCGAGCTGTAGGCCAACTTTCTTGCTCAGCCTTTGCACCCGCAGCAACCGACGGTTGAGGGGGTGTGCAATCAGCTGTCACACCTGAGGTTTGAATGGGTTGACCCCTTCACAGACTCAATGATGAAGAGCTTTGGAGTCACTGTAGCATTGACCATAGGGGGTGTGAAGGCCAGGTGACCTGTTCACCCTGCCACACACTTTCTCCTTCATATTACGCAGGCACCAGCAGGTGCTGAGCGTAGTCTCTCTCTTTCTCTCTCTAGCGCTAGTGATTGACCACTGGTATCACACACAGATGCCTTGCAATGCTTGCTGTTTGCAGGCTACTGCTGCTGTTATCAACGCTTCTGGCGCTGATGGATTCATCGAGGGGCCAAGTATCGGCACACCAATAAACACACAGCAATTGATGGCAGTGCTGACTCAAGTGCAAGCAGCACGTACAGGTGAGAATCGCTTATTCAGTGACCAGTTGTAGTTGCTTGAAGCCTTTAGTTTGGATTTTCATTGGGGGAGACATACATAACTATTGCTGGGGCTGTCTCTGAGCCACCCTAGGGCACCCTAGGGCCTATGGAGGCCCAGCTGGCACCACTGGACACAGCAGCCAGCATAGGTCTGACCCATGGTCCCAAATTGGCGCGGGGTTTAGCCACTAAACCGTAGCTTTGCTGACTCAAAAACTCTTTATGCTGCCAGGAGAAAATCCTAGTCCTGGTAGCCTACCAGGTGAACGGGATTCCCTTGGGTAGACGGTCTACCCAAGGCGTGAATGCTGTCATGGGCTGTGGTAGCAGCAGCAGCAACAGCAGCAGTTGACCCTCTGACAGTCTGACCAAAGAAAGCAGTCGTGGGCAACTTATTGTGACAGGGTTCTTCTTCGTGTGGCGACACACATAGCCAGTGTGGCTGGCTGATCTTGTGTACTAGCTGGTTATTGAGTAGTTGGCGCAATCATCAGAAGGCCTTCAATGGTCAACAGCTCAATGGGCAGCTGTTGCTGAGCTCATTGAACCTTTTTTGCGTGTAATGGCATCATTGCTTACAATCATTGTGTAAGCATGGCATACTAACTTCTGAACCGCTTGCATTGCAGGTGCGCAAACAGGTGGTCTACTCCGCACATTCAGCAACACTAGCCTCGCATCTCCAACAGCAGCAGCAGCAGCCAACACCTTCGCAGCTAGCCCCTTAGGCCGTAACAGCCGCAACAGTTTCTCAATCAACAGGGCAGCGTCTCTTCGTTCTATCAATCCCAGCCTCAGCAGAGTCAGTGGATCATTTAATGGCATGGACACAGCTGGTGCGGGCCTGGGGACATTCAGCAATGCAGCTGCTGGTGCACCAGTGGCTAACGGTATCAGGACACCAGGCAGGCTAAGCTTTGATAGGGGCCAGCCCGCTGTTGCTGCTGCTGCTCCGATAGATGTAGCAAGAGCCAGCACAGGAGCAGCAGCACTGCCAGCCGGAGCACTTTCCAGTGCTTTGTATGCAACTAGCAGTACTTCTGTGAAAGATTTGGCACCATCTGCTGCTGCCACTGCTGCTGCTAGTGATGGTTCTCAGCCAGCAGCAGCAGGCCAGGCGGGTAATGTGCGGAGCATCGCCGGTCTGAATCAGGCAGAAGTTCTGCAGCAGCTACTCAGAGAGATCGCTAGACTGAAACAGGAAGTAGGAGAAGACGGATTTTAAACCCAAACATAGTAGGGTTGGTCCAGCACTTGAAGCAGCGCCAGAGCAGGATTAAACGGCGCCATAGTAGGGTTCAACCAGCAGCTCATGCTGAAGATTATATTGCAACAAGCGGGATTTGCACGAAAGCAATAGGCATCGATATGAGAGTTCTATACCACAGTGCACAGAGGCATGTACAAGGGTTTGCTGGGTGCGTTTGAAAGGCACAGACACTTTGCATTGCCGCATCATGCGATCGGATCTGAAGTGTTGCGGCAAACAAGATAGCTGGTAGATTGCCCCAGAATTCAGACAACGCATTGTTGCTGATTGTGTAATGCACTACTGGTTGGGCTAGGTGAGCTCCATTCGGAGCTACATAGGCACTACAAAGGGATGTGGTGCTCTGTGCAAGGCAAATGCATGGCGGCAAAGTGGTAGAGCGGTGTCACTGTGAGGTACCTGGGTACTGAGAAATCCAGTGTATGGAGGCTTCGGGGTGGTAGCCCCTTGCATGTGGCATTCAACAGTTTGATTGGCATTCAATATTGCATGAGCCAAGCACCAAAACCTGACATGGTATTGTATAGGGGCAAAATGTGGCGTTTTGTGTAAGGCATTTGGCGGAAGGGTGGTAGAGAGGTGTGCAGGGTTGTGGATGTCATTCAGTGAGCTACATGGGTACTGACAGATCTAGCGTTCGGAGGGCTCAAAGAACTCTAGAAGCAGGACGCGCCAAGCCACGGTGGCAGCCCCTTGCATGTAGCATGCAGCAGTTTGGTTGCCGTTCCATGTCGCATCAGCCAATTCCCAAAACTTCTCATAGATATTGCATAGCGGCAAAGTGTGGTGACTTGTGTAAGGCATTCGGTGGTAGGGAGGTGTGCGGGGTGGTGTATGTCATTCAGTGAGCTACATGGGTACTGACGGGTGCAGTGTTCAGAGGGCTCAGAGCACTCTGGAAGCAGGAGCTCCTCGAGTTGGGTGGTGCCCCTTGCATGTAGCATGCAGCAGTTTGGTTGGCCTTGCATTTGGCATGGAACAATTCCCACAACTCCCCATTCCTTAACTTCACATAGGTACTGCGTAGGGCAGAATGTGGTGGTTTGTGTAAGGTATTTGGGGGTATGGTCGGTAGAGTGGTGTGCAGGGTGGTGAACGTCCAGATGGCAAAGGCATGCTGTGTTTGAAGTTTTGCAATGAGTTTGGCAGCAATCCAAACACCGTGCGACAGTGGTGCTGCTGTGTGAGATGGATACATGTGCAGATTTGATGTTGCACAGTGTTGCAATAGCGGAGTGACAACAGAAGTTATTGATTGACCCTGATGCAGTACATACTTTGTGCATGGCTCATGCAACACTTTGATGGGTGAAGCTTTCCACAGTGTAGTATAGCACTGCAGCTTTGCCAGCGCATCGATCATGTTGCATTGCCTCCGAGGTCGCTTTTACAGTGTGTGGTGGTGTTCCTTAGCTGGCACAGGCAGCCTGTGTGTTGGAAACATATTCGCAATGAGTTTGGCAGTGATCCAGAAACAATGCTACAGTGGTGCTGCTGGGTAATATGGACACATGTGCAGGATTGATGTTGCACAGTGTTGTGATAGCGGAGTGACAATAGAAGTGCTCGTTTGACCGTCATGCAGTACATACATATGCAGTGTGTTTCAAATCATGGCTCATGCAGCATTATACCAAGGGTATCATCAGGTATCATACCCCTTTGATAGAAAGAACCCCGTGATGATACTGGGTGAAGTTTTGCACAGCTTGTGGTGGTGTCCTCTGATGACACGAGCAATCTGCGTTTTGGAAGCATGCTTTCTTTATTTTGATAGTGATCCAGAAACAATACACAGCGGTGCTGACGCTGCAAGCTCTGGCATGGTGCATACGCGTCACGCGTCTGTTGGAACTTATATGCCCAGTGCAGTGACAGAGAGAGCGGGAATGGATCCAATTCTGTGCATTGCAGGCAGCAGTGAGCGGGGATAGGTTTGCAGGTGAACTGGCTGGGCTTGAGTGCAGTGCAAAGTGCAGTCCAACACAGAGCAGGGTACCGTTTTTGATAGACGGAAAGCACATAGGCATGTCAATACACAAGGACTCTTTGAGTGTAACTTTCCCTAAGTCCGCAGGAACTGTAGGAAAAGTGACGTTGTCATTCTGGCGAGATAACAGGATGATGTTTGTTTATCACTGTTTGCAGTCATTGCAAACGATTGTAGCTTTTTCCTTGGTGATTCTTAGCGTACTTTACAAGCCTTGCGCTTTCCCGCCCGCCCACCCTGTTGCCGCAGCGCTGCTGATGCATTTGGTTGTGCATGCATGAATGCGCGCATGCCGAGTCCCGCGTCCGGGCGAGGGCCGTGGTGCTGGTGAATGACTGGCGCCTTGAGTTTCTCCTTGGTTTGGAGGTTTGCCTGCACCGTCACTTGCAGATTGAAGAGGCTCCGAGTACCCCGTGCTTGCGGCATGGGTTTCACCGTTGGGTGATGTTTTGCGCAAGTTGCCGCCATTCGCCGCTGGGCGAAGGATTCTGATGCGATGGGGTGCGACTCACGCGGCCGCCCGATGTGGTTCAGGAATTATTTTATTGCACGCCTGCGCGGTGATGCGGGCCTCGGCGGGCATGTACTGATCCCCTGTGTCTTGGGAACTTGGTGGTGAACCTGTGATGGACATACTAGTGTATATATAGGTTTGAGAAGACTTGTGAGAGATGAGAAGCAGAAGAGGAAGATAAAAGAGCGGGGTTGAGTGGTGATTCAGATAGTTCAGAGAAGTGCTTGGTGCATAGCGAGGAGATTTGGTTAGGGCAACAGTATACTGTTGCCCTAACCAAATCTCCTCCATACGTATGGAGAGTTTAGTGTGCCAGAAGTGCTGCAAAGCACGGGATGCGCGGAGGGACACCCTGGATCGCTATTAACATATGTAACCTACAGTCCAGTTTCGAGCCAGGTCAAATGACAAATTTAAAACGAGATTACAGAGTGAGTGTCACAACAGCACTGGTTGATACTTGGTCACTGTTATCTTACGTACTATGCTAGAGACTGTGCAGGCTGCCAATACCAAGGAGCTCTTCAAGTGCTGGGTGATTGATTAAGCCCCTGACATAGTGATGTGCTGTGTAGTATGTGATATAACATGTTCGTTGAGCTCTCAGCCACAGTATCAATACCCCATGGGGTGCGTGCTTTCTCTAGGGTGAATAGCTGCAAAGATAAACAGCCGCAGTACTTTGAAGGTGATGCCGCAGGTTGCTCTTGAATCGCTTTTCCAGCGGCAACCTTGCGTGCAGATCATATGCAGTAGTGCATGTTGTAAGGTGTGGCACATACTGTCTCATGGGGCATATCTGGCATGCATGCTTTATTTTCACTCTCGGTTTCAGCGAAACTTGCTAACTAGCTTCAACCAAGTTTGCAGTCGCACCAACTATGCAAATGATTCTGAAAGTGGCAGTAACCCAGTTCGCGTTTGCCAAACCGGCGAAGTTAACACCGACTCGCTGTCATCGAGGCCAGCCCTTGTTGTGCCTGGTACATATATAGCCACAGCCAAGTTTGACCACCACCAGAGTTCAAGGTCCCAGGCAAGTCAGCCGGTGAGCATCTTAAGGCTTAAATGACATTGTAGTTGGGACCTCTTGGTCCTCAAGGGCTGAAAGGCTTGGCGCTCTCTGGGTCATTCTCCCTGATGGCGGTAAGCAGTTTGCTTATGAGCAATGATTCAACCCCAGAGTCTGGGTCCCCGGGCATGTGGGTGCAGTGCTGTGTGTGCAAAAGCTTGCCAGCGGTGTACTGCTACAGCAGCAGCAAAACCAGCAGGTTATTGAAGCATCTGTGGCTGCCGGCAAAACAGCACACACCGCAGTTGCCTGTTCTAAAGGAACCTGGCTACTGTTCAAAGCTGTGCTCTGGCACTTGGGCATGTAGGGGTCGCACTGTGTGTGCAGAAGTTGGTCTGGGCTCTGCTGCTGCAGCAGGACACAACTCACAGGCATCATCTTTGCTGGTACCTCAGCTGCGTAGGTGACATGCTGCTTGCATGCTGCATGAAGGCTCCTTGTAGCAGCTATAGCAGCATGTACACGCATGACAAGAGCACCGGCAGTAGCAGCAGCACGCACTTGATTTGCTGACAGCCGGCACACAGATGCTACAGACAGTAATGCTTTCATGGCTTCAAACTCACACAAACTGCACAGCAAGCCTGCGACCACTCACCGCACAAGGACAAGTGACTGGCTGTCCAGTTACCACGTCACAGAGACAAGCCTTGTACCATATGGTACCACTGCTGCAAGTACTGAATGGCACACTGAGGAGACCCTCTTGTGAGCCAGTCCCTCACACATATGCACGGTGTTTTAGTGCTGTGGAAGGTGATGCTTTCTTAGCGCAGTAGGCTACCTGGACATGCTGCTGTAATCTGCCACACTTGCTTGCTGCCACGTGTTATCGCTGGGCTGGCTGGGCTCTGTGGACAGTTTGAGGACAGATGGTGGACAGCCATTTGCCATAGTGGTGACTTGTGGTTGATCCAGCACAAATGCAGCATACATGTCTCGAGGGCGCGTGAATATGGTAGTTGCAGCAGTCATGAGGTAAACACATGTCGTCTCGCCCCCTGACCAGTGCACCTGAACAGCCTTCACAAACCAGGATAGAAGCAGGATAGGGTGGTACGTGTGTTGTGTGAGCTGCAGAGCACGGCAACAAGCGGCGCACTCCTGCTCCCGCTCAGCGCATGGCCTGAAGTTCATCTCATGCCGCCGAAGCTGGCGTGCAATACCCACATCTGTTGAATTGTTGACGCTGACACGGTGCAAAAGCACCTTTCAACAGCCTACATCTCTCTAAGGACGTCCAGTATTGTACTGCTGGACACGTGGAAACAGGCAGTGGACGCCATCGTCGACAGTGGGCAATAGCAGCTGTGGTTGGACACACTAGGGACGCGAGATTACCGCTGTGTGGACACGCATCAGTGCGCGCTGGACAAGCTGGTGGTGATAGTGTACGCTTTGGTACGGTGCCGAGGCGCAATGCAAGTCTGGGCTTTCAAGCAGCTTACAAACGACCATGGCTTGCTTCTGGCTCCTTTTTGCACATGTACCCGTAACGGTCAGTGGCCTTCAGACGATCTTCTGCCGGGCTACAAACCCTACAAATCTCCCGTGCTGAAGCACTCAAAGTACAAGAGCAGGGTCTGCGGGTCGCACTGGATAGCATGTCACAGTAAGTTCAGCGCTAAGGCGCAAGTGCGAGAGCGTCGCCAGCTGGAGTTCTGTGGGAGCCCTGCGCTCTGCATACAGCTGCAACAATCTATGCTTGGTCAACTGCAGCTGTTACACCACGCAAGATTCCTGAAAGCCCAACGGAGAACAGGCGAGGTCAGATAAGCTAGTTCTCAACAGCTGATCAGTTGTACAGAGCGCTGTGAACACACACTGTGGCAGGCTAGCCAGCCTGTTGGCTGTTCATTATTGTTCAACGCGCGTTCTTGAATCTGTGGCATGGAACGCTTCGCCTGATAGGTCCGTTGCCAGGCTGTGTACGCAGCTTGTCCAGGGGTGGTACGGATTGAATGCTACACTGGTGTCTATCTCATAATGCGACATAATGCGGCATTTTGCCTCCTGGTGCTGCAATTTCTCGTTTACAGGTCGAACCGTTCAACCTGAACCGTTACGGCCCTCGATCCACCATGATATGCGATCTCAAGAAAGCAGCAGCAGCAAGCTTCGCGAAGGCGATCGCCTTGCAGTTACTAGGAGTACTACAGGCACTTGGCAGGGCCCTCTCCTGCTCACTCAATGCAGTCTGGTTTGTAGCAGTGAGCATCGACCAATATCGCCTGAACAGGCTGTTCAAACACGACGTCGCAGATCCCAACGTTAAGCTCGTTGAGGTCCCTCTTGTCAGGGAGCAGGAGCTATTGCACACCTCGGCAGTGTTTTTGTTTGGGGCGAATCTGGTGGCAAATTTCCTAAATGCAGTCCCTTTTGACGATCCTGGTGAACACACACCTAAAGAGCAGTGGCAGTTTCAAACATTGTGGGGCCTCACCATGTTGCTGACTTTGTCAGCACTGCTGTGCTCATTTGCAGCAAGGACTGGCATATTCCAACTGTGGAGCATGACTCGGGACTACCTCAAACACTTGAGAATCAGCACAGAACTGGTGTGGTCAAAGGAAGCAGCAAAGCAACCAGCCCTGCTGAGGGCAGCAAAGTTAAAGGTCTCCACCAAACGGGCCGATCTGGAGAGAGAAATGGATGATGCATGCGCACGGCATGCTGTGGCACAGAATCAAGGGTCACAAGGGGCTCCAGCCAGTGGTCCATCTGCCCAACAGCAACAGGGTGTACAAAACCGCATTGCAAGTGGTCCTTTGGCTGAGCAAGAGTCAACACGATCGTTCAAACACAACATCACCGAACTGCCAGGCAAATACATGGACCTCGTGAACAAACAGTTTGGGGAGAAACCATGGGACGCCGAATTCTTCGAAGAGTTCAAATCTGAGGTCATGCAAGCTATGTATTGGCTTAAGATGGAGCGTTCTATCAAGTGTGCCACAAGCATCCTAGGAGTGTTCCTGTTCTTCAGCAGGTGTTGCTTTGGCTTATCCCTATGCCTTTGGCTGGCAACCATCCAATTCACCGTGTTAACCTTGAAAGGTGCTTGGAATACCAACGATGAGCCCGGGAGAGCTGGCGGCATGGCCATCTTCATCATTGTATGCATGATAGAGTTTGTTGCAGGCGCGGCAATCTTCAGCCTTATGGTTCGTGGATGGCAAATGTTCAACCAATACCACACCACCAAGAAAAGCTGCAAGGCATATGACTTTCCGGAGGGAAAGTGGCTTCAAAGGCTGGCAAGTTGGTCAAAGGCTTGCCTTTTGACCACATCACCTGCCACAGTCAACATGTCCACAGTCTTCAACCAGTCCGTGAACATGTCACAAATATGTGTTCTACCTTGCCCTGATGGTGGCGTCCCTAAAGTGACCTCTGAGCTTGTTATTAGCACTGATGGCCTGGTGGGACCAGTGGACAATGGTGACACAGCGTCGGCTCCCCTGACACCAGGGCAGCTGCAGGGACCAACTCCAGACCCGGGGGTGTAAAGGGAGTGCCTAGCAGGGTTCTACAGGACTGGTTTGCTCAGCCGGGTTGGCACACAGCTGCAGATCAAGCCATGCCACCGTACCAGCAAAATCTTGTGGTGTGTCAATGCCTGCATAGACTCGCACATGTATTATATAGCAGCGTGACAGTGGTTGCACAACAGCAATTGCTTGGGCTCAAGGCTTTATCAGGCTTCACTACAGTTATGTCACAATTATGTTGATGCATTGTAGCCGGCTGAGAATGTCCAGTGGGCTCGATTACTTCTTCATTTTGTTGCACATTAGTAGTTGCATGCCGGCATGTTCAAAGGGGCGTAGCAACCCCATGTCACACCGTTCTGTCTCGTCTAGTCAGTGTGATGTGTCCTTGTACATTTGTTCATGTACTCCTACTGCTCTGAGGGTATTTACGGGCCATGCACTTTGTTCTGGTGTCACGCTGCACTTTTGAATGTCAAGTCTGGGGCCCCAGGTTCCTTGACCCGGCTGCATGTCTAGATTTCAAGATGCAGACTGTGCGAGTAAGGCTGTTCGGGGGTTGCACCGCTTGTCCAAATGCCTCCCCCGCCTGAGGCATGCTGCTGTGCACATTATGGCCTGTTACTTGTACAGTATACCGTCTTCAAACATGTTGTGCACTTCTGGAACACATTAGTGACTATATCACGTCCCATTATCTCACAGACCTGCCAGTTGGCATGTGACCTTGTTGGGCAATATTCTGGCTCATGGCTGCATAATATCTTGTCTGCCTGTCGTCAATTGCAAGCCTTTGGTACTTGTACACTGCCATCTAGCATGGCACTATCTAGACCATTATCTGACGGGCACTCAACGCTGTGTTTGTCTTGAAAATACAGCACCTGACATTTCAGGGCAGTGGAGAGGTGGTGAGGCTGGCTTATCGGCCTTTACACCTAAAGGGGCCTTAGCCAAGCTTCCAACTGTGAACAGCTTAGTGGCTTTTTGAGGTGACGATCTGTTGCTGCCTGCTTGTATTAGGGGGGTTGTGAGTTTGAATGTTGAGTTTGTGCCGGTGCAAGATCTGCATTTTGCTGCATGTGACGACTTAGTGAAGCAACTGCTTGACCTGAGAAAGCGGCTGCATGTGTCACTTGACAATGAAGGGGACTTGCATGAGTGGTTAGAGCATGTTTGGTCCAGCCCTACACAGCGGCGGGCACCAGCAGCCCCTGCAGGCTCTGTACCTGTTCGGTCTGTGTTGCGTGTGAGGAACAAACTGCGTGGACTATGAATGAATGAATGAGCTCCGCGTAGCGCTTTCGGGAGAGCGCTAGCGTAAGTTGAGGGAGGGTACTGTGTGTGTCGGGGCGACTCCACAATCCCTACCGGCGTGGACTAGTTGGTGTGCCAATAGACAGAAATAGAGTGTTGTACTTCTGTGATGCTTTGTCGTATCGTAAGCGCCTGGTTTCTGTCTTCATTGAGGACAGCAGGCATTACAAGGTTATATGATCAGAATGGAAGAACAACTGCTTGCCTCTTATCTTGAGCACTGCCAGGCCAAGAAGTGGTCTAACTTCTGTGGCGTAAAGGCAGAGGTTACCTTTGGATTTGCTCAATGCCTGCCTAAGGATAAGCATTACTCGCTGAACCGACCTATTATGCCGAACTGCGGCCACCCGCTTGCCAAACTGTTCAATATGGCTGCAAGGGGTTTGGCTTACATACTGCAGCATTCCAAGTTCACACACTACAGTTTGTTCATAACACACCAGCTTGTGGTTGAGCTTGCTGCTATATGTGAAGCTATAGCTGATATGTTGGCTTCTGGGGAGGTAGTGGATGTCTTGATAGCCCAAAGTGACATAAACTTGAAGCACATGTATACGGAATTGAGCATGTTGACTTTGAGGATTGTGTGATTGAGTCGTTGCAGCGCTTGTTTAGCACTGGAGGTGCTACAACACTGAATGTGGTCAACTTTGGCAGACGAGGTGTAGCTCCTGGCTATACCCAGGACCCTGCCAAGGCAGCTTCTATGTTTGTGCTAGATGTAGCCGAGATTGTGTTGTATGAGCTGAAACATGCGTAATTTCAGTAAATGTCGGTTGGTCACATATAATGCAACAAATCATTAATGTTGGTGTCCCATGGCATGGGCAGTAGAGGTGGCCCAGTGCTAGCATGGTGTGTGTGCATGGTAAATGGGATCAGGTTTCATGAGTCTTTAGGTACCGGTGTTGACAGCAGGTGTCTGAGAGTTGGACGCTACTTTGATGGCGTGTTACAGTTGTTGCTGATCCCTGTAAGGCCGGGCCTGAGTGGCTGATCATGTGGCTAGATTGCAAGGGGCTTGCTACCCGCAGTGACTACGCTCTATACAAATCAGCCTCAGCTGTGAAGCTGAAATGTTGTCATGCACTGTTGCGTTCAAGCAAAGGGCCCTCACACGTGTGCACAAAAGCAAGAATGCTAAGTATGTTCTCGAGGGCCAGCGGCCCAGGTTCGCATGCTTTGTGACAGTGCCATCTGCATCTGCACACGCTGGGCGCAGGAAAGTGATGCGTACAAATGCTCTTGGCTTGCTGCATCGTCTGCACATAAATACACTTTCATCAGATGTGCATATGCTGTTGCCAGTGCTGCAGTACTACACATTGCAAATGCAAGCTGCAGGGTACCCCTAGCATGGTCTGCTGTCTGCATATGCAAATTTTTCAAAGCATCCTAAAGTTGTGAAAAACCAGTCCTAGGAGGCGAAGCCAAGCCTGACGTGATCTGCATAGTCGATATGCTCAGATGCTGAAAAGCGTCTGGTGTTTGAAGTATGCGATTGATACGCCAACCCCAAACCTCAACCTGCGGATGGTGCAGGCGTGCTATGAGTGCACACGTTGTCAGCCAGTTGGGAAAATTTCAACAGGCCTAAGTATCGCCTGATCCCGGTAACTGATCCATGTTGAATGAATAACGGCTACCCAGTTCGGGACATGTCTTGCAGGTACATAAAGGGGCCCCCTTGTGCGGAATCTGGTACTATTGTTGTACTTGTGGGGCTCAACAGTCACGAATCCAGAAGTCACATGCCATTATTGCTGGCAAACTTGCCTACATAATGCGCAGGCATATTGCAGCCCCAAATGGTAAAGTCTTGGCGCACGGGAATGGTGAAAGCATATTTCAATCATCAACCACTGCAATTCTTGCAAGAAGCAATTGCTTACAGTACATACCTATTGTGGCGGGCCGCTCAATACAGGAAGGACCCAGATACGTCACTGCTTGATTCCACCCATACCCTGTCTGTTGAATACAGTAAGTACTCACTAGTTACGTGCAGGACGCAACACCTAGAATAGATCAGGGTATGATAGCACGCACAGTGATTCCCTCAGACCGACTACCACAATGTCCCTTGGACAAATATACTATCAACTCTATATAGACACTACTTGAACACAGCTTGCATGTGCCACATGCAAGCTGTGTTCCAGTAGTGTCTATATAGAGTTGATAGTATACTGATTTGTCCAAGGGACATTGTGGTAGACCAGTGGTCAATAATCAAACCCTTCTCAAAATGCAATCATTCAGGCTGTGGCAGTAAACCCTAACAGCCCTGCATAGACCTAGATGTAGGGTCTAAGCATTCCTGGCAATTGCATGCTAAGCACATGGCTTGAGCCAACAAACCATGCCATACACCTCGCAACAGCCCTACTCGTAGGCCCTACCGCGGCAACAGTGCACTTCGACAATGAGGGGTGCAAAACATCATCCAGAAAAACAACCATATGACACCCAAAGCGAAACAGGATACAAGATCAGTTCTGTGTGAGATCGATCATGGACCAAATGCACTACGGCCTAGTCTGTTTTACAGCGAATCCACGCCAGCAAACATCAATCAAACCTTGACAGACACAATATACATATTATACCAGATATTATTTGAAAGCTGTACAGCCCAATCCAGAGCTGCATGCGCACCATGGTGCCATTCAAGAGAACTTGAGATCAGCTGCACCCAACCAGTCCACCTGACGCACAGCTAAAAATGGGCAACCTCTGAGATACGCTGATAATTGATACAGGACTGTGCCCAATCAACTGCATATCCACGCACACAAACATGTTGTAGCAGATTCTGTCAATTTTTTGAATAAGAATGTGTAAAGCTGAGAGGACGCCGGCTGCCTCTGCACGATTGTGTGACAAGCAGTCAGCCACAAGCGCAGAGTTCAGCAGTTGATCAAGTCTCTGATACAATCTTCATCAATCCATGGTGACAAGCAACAGAAGATGTTCTAACAACACCACTAACCGCACACCCTTAACCGCGCCAAAGCAAGACTGCTAACAGACTACTAGGCTTGCTCTGGTGAAGCTCTTAGCTGTATCAGCCATTAGTATCAGCCAGGGCAAAGTGCAGTCTCTGATGCAAAGTTCACTTGTAGACCTCGCAATCTTCACAATTCCATGTGACAAGCAACAGTAAATGTTTGGACAACACATACCACTAAACCCCTCACCCTTGACCATGCCCAAAGCAAAACTGCTAACAGACTACTAGGCTTGCTCTGGTGAAGCTCTTGGCTATATCAGCCTTCACAAGCCGAGTTCAGTACATGTGCCAGCCGGTGGGATGTAGTCTGTGGACTCCGGCAAGCCACAACATCAAGCACCTTGTTCCCTGGGCATCAGTATCAACCAGGACCGAGCGTGCTTCTGTGACCAACAACATGCGACAGGGTCCCCGGCAAACTTGCCGTCACAGACCTCTGCAGGAAGCTGCTAGGCCCATGCCCGCTATCACTTGCCCTATACTTGTACCCCCTGGTACCATCAGTTGCAATAGCGCCCAGCTGCGCTAGAAATTCCTTGCCAGTGGTTGCCGGTGCTGCTGCTGCTGCTGATGCTGCTGATGCAGTGCCCAAGCCATAGCTGCGACGGCCGAGGGGCGGCATTACTGAAGACAAGGGGATAGCAGGTAAGCCGGTTGGCCAAGCCCCGGTACTGCTGCTAGTACCGCCTGATCTCAGAAGGGGGTGAGCTGCGCCATCCTCGGAGTAACCAGTACCCACCAAGTAACCACGTGGCAACTGATCAACCCACTGCTGTTGCTGCTGCTGCAGGTGCCTGGGGCTCCAAGTGCCACCGTTATGGTGCCACAAGACGCTATCATACAGCGCCGCCTGCGGGATATGCTGCTGGGGACAGCAGCAGCCCCAGGTTGCTGAATCGCCCTGCTGCTGCTGTTGAACGAATGCTAGCTGGTCAAGGTGGCTTGCGCTTAAGCTGGCTTTGATGAACCGGCTGGCTGTGCCACTGCTTGCTGCCTGCTCTGCTGCTGTTTGGACGTCTGCTGCCGGTGTACTCTGTGCACCACCAGCAGCTGCTGCTGCTGCTGCGTTGTGCATTGAAGACAGCTGTTCGCCATGTGCACCGCCACCAGCAGCAGCAGCAGTGGTACCGGGGCAACTCAAACTTGGTGGCAGTGGCTGTGACACATAGCTGCTGTAAGAACTCGCGGGGGGATCCCTGTCCAGCTGCTGCTGCCAATGTAGCTGCACTCCTGCCGGTGATTGCTCATGTACTGATGTGGTACAAAGATATTCACTCCACTGGATATCTCCATCTAGCAGGACCACTTGGCCTGTGGCAGCATCCACTGCATGTGCAGCAGCAGCTGCTGCTGCTGAAGGAGGCAAGCCCTGCTGACAGCTGGCAACATACAGGTGGTCGCAGCAGTGCTGCTGCTGCTGTAACCACAGATCCTGCTGCTGATGACGATGATACTGCATCTCATGTTCGCATGCGGCTGCCGTTGCTGCAGCAGCAGTATCGAGGCCAACTGTAGGACAGCCTGGATCAAAAGTAGTAGTTGCTGCCAGGCACCCAGCAGCAGCAGCAGCAGTGTATTGTGCCAGCATAATCTGGTGGTAATGTGCCTCAGCCTCTGCAGCTTGCATTCCAGGCGTACATGGCTGTACTGCTGCTGTTGCTGTCAGCCCTTCGCCACCACCAGCAGGTGGATCAACGCTGCAATCCGCAGCACTGACTGCTTGCTGAATGGGGTCTAAAAACTCTGCTTGCTGCTTTTCGATATTCAACTCCTGTGACAGCAGAAACCCAAACAAAGGGCCACAGTTTAGGGTGTGATAGCGACTAAGCAACAAATGACCTTGTGCCGCCTAGCACTCGTTCACACTAACAGGAGTACATCCCCACCATTGGGCACTGCCTCAACCATAGCCAGCTCTGCACCATATACTAGAGATGGTAAATCAATCGCTTCCTATTGGGTGTGGAGAGTACCATTCTAAAAGGTGAGGTATCCACTGCAACTTCTTTCTCTCTATTTTGCTTGTGGGCACTTTCGTCTTGACCACTGCAAGCTAAACCCCCGCCCTTGAAACAGTACTGCCCTAGTCTGCCGCCCCACAGCTCTCCTTACCTGCAACGCGCCAACATTCACGGCCACAAAATCCCCAAACTCATCTGCTGCTTCTTCAGGTTGCTGCAGTGGCAAGCCTGCCATCAAACTCACCCCGCTGCTGCTGCTGCTGCTGCTGCTGCCAGGGCGTCTTAGGGTGTCGGCCACAGAGCCTGCCTGTGGTGTTGCAGCAGAACACCCTGATGCATTGCCAACATCCGACGTTGCTGTCAGATCTTGAGCGCCACTGCAGCAGCTGCTTGGCTTGTGTAGAAATGTGCACAGATGCATTGGGCTGTTCTGCGACTGCTGCACCTGATGGCAACTGCTGTGCATTGCTGCTGCTGCTGCTCCTGGTGTGCCATACGGATGCTGATCCCCAATTTGCCAGTATGAGAAGCTGACTGGGCATCTAGGATTGGCCTCAGATTGCAGATCATCTGATGAAGCTGCCAGAGAGTGACTGCTTGGACTGCCAAGCTCAGAGCATGCTTCCTGCTCCTCCTCGTGCTGCTGCTGGAAGCTACTCTCATCCTGCTCAGCACCTGCAGATGCAGAGGTTCCACGCACAGCCATGCCTTGCTGCATGGCTCTTGAGGCAGCTCTGTTTTTGAGACATTGAATCTGCATCGGGCTCTGCCTCCAGCAGTTGCTGTTGTTGTCTAGCTCTGTATCATCAGATAGCCTAGCTGTCAGTAGAAGGTCCTGCTGTAGCAGGCTGCTGCCATCATCCCGGCAGCCACTGCTGCGGACCTTTGCTGCCAATGGGTGGCTGCTGCTGTTGCGGTCCGCAGCGTCAGACAGACCTTCCGCAACATCATCTAATGAGCTGAAAGTGCGATTGTGACATCCTATACTGCTGACTGCTGAACCAGCAGCATTCAGCGCTGCTGAGTGATCACTATGCTGGTCAGACTCGCCACTATGCTGGTCTGGTTGCTGCTGCTGTGTGCCAGCAACTGCATGCTGCTGCTGCTGTAGCCGCTGCAGCAGGCGCTGCTGTGCCCACTGGTGCTTCAATCGCTGCTGTGGAGAAGAGCAAGTGCTCTTACGGGGCTTCCGCTGCTGCTGCTCCACTTGCTGCTGCCAGTCATCCGGGATCTGTATAGACATTGCAAGAGGTGGCTGCACATGCTGGTGCTGTAGTGGGATCACTAATGTATCGCCATCTATTGACTCCGGGCTACTGCTGGTCACACTGCTGGCAGTAGATGTTGCACATGGTGACGTGGCTGCTGAATCGCTTCCCAGCTGCTGCCGCTGCTGCTGACAGGCAGCTGCCATAGCAGCAGCAGCAGCAGCAGCCGGAGACATGCAGGCCGTGCCTGCCCCACCCCAGCTGGATCCCGGAGTCGAGTACAAGCTACCCCAGGTACTGGCTGCTGCTGATTCGGGGCCTGTGTAAGTACTCCCCTCTACCAGCCCTGCTGCTGCTTTGATCGATGTCTCCGATGCAGGCATAATGCAGCGCCCACTCAACCGTGTCGCTTCCCTAGGGCTGCAATTCGACTTGTGTTGGGGTGTGGCTGCAGTATGCTGCAGGATCTGCTGCTGCTGCTGCCAGCTCTCTGGAGATCCCAGCTGCCTGATCGACCAGCGCTGCTGTTGCTGCTGCTGCAGCCGCCAATCACCCGACTCAATCTGGCTGGCACTAAACCTTGGACTCCGCTGCTGTTGCCCTCCCACAGCAGAAGCGGGAGGGACCCCAGTAGCAGCTTCACCTGTCAAAGCTGCAACACCTATGGGGGTCGTGAAGGCTGCTGGCGGCAGGCCTGCTGCATGTGCTGCAGCACAATGCTGCTGCCAGTGACGACAACTGCTGCTGTTAGCAGCAGGCGTACGGGGAGTACCACTAGACACGGACCCCGACCCTGATCCGCCAGCAAAAGCAGCAAAGGCAGGGGCGATGGGAGCTGTTATCCCAGGTGTGGCTACGCCACTAGCACTCCGGCTAGCACTGCGAGGTGTTATGTTGGGAGTATGAACCCTGAGCTGGCAGGCATGCTGCTGCCCACCTGCTGTTGCTGTTGCTGCATGCACTACCTGATGCATGCAGCTGCCAGGTGACGTGGCATGTGTGGTGCCCCTGCTGTCAGTGCTGCTGCCAGCAGCACAAGCGAAGCAATGCACAGCTGCGGGGCATGCATCAAATGGAGGGCTAGCTACAGCTGAGCGATTGCTGCTGCTGGCAGCGGTACGACTCTGACCAGGTCGGTGTGCGCTGCTCTCTGCCGTGACTGCAGGACTACTAATGTGCTGGACTCTTGCAACCGTCAATGGGTCCTCAAGGGCCTCCACGTGTACTGACTGCAGAGGCTGAAGATCCGCTGCAATGGACATCTTGCTAAAAGGCTTTTCAACAAAGTAGTCTTTGGTATCAGCATTGTCTAAGGGTACGAACGCAGCCTTCTGTCTTGCCAAAGTCTCCCATTCTACGCCCTGCGCAACCACAAGCGTGTTCAAATCCTGTGCAGCGGCGATGCCTGACTTCACTCAAAGCATATGATGGATCGAGAGCCCCACTTAGACTACAGCACAATGATCGGATTAGCAGCAACGCCAACATCACGAGCAGCAGCTGCACGCACTGCTGGGCAGCTGGGACAACATAGCAGGGCAAAGACCAAAGGGTCAAATCTACAAGGAAACAGTGTTAGCCACGCATGCACCGCAGAAACACCAGTACTGACCTGGAACCAGGGGTGCATCTTGATCTCTCCAGCGCCGCGGTGCCCCAGCCGCCTCTCAGGGTCGCCCTGCATGCACAACAGCGGCGTCAAGGTTTGTGCAACAAATCAGCGGACAAGCATCCCGCTGAGAAGGCCCGTGTAACCAACTGCTGCAAATCAGCTCAGCATGCCAAGACTGTTGGTGTCAAGCTGAGCTCCCATACGAGCAGCAGGTCACTAACAGGTGAGTCAAGTCATGTAAATGGGCATTCAGGCACCAGTAGCTTACTGGCGCCGCACGCAACAGCAGCAACGAGAACCGCGGGGACCTGACGCGGGGTTGACAGCGTGGACCCCTCCCGCGTTTGGCCCCTCCCGCGCAAAAGACGTTTGGAGCAGCAGCAGATGCAAAAGCCCGTGAACATGTTGAGGTGCGACAATCGACCTCAACCTTGCGGACCAGCCGTACCTGCAATAGCTGCCGTATAAGGTCCCTGCACTCCTCGCTGACGACGTGTTCACCATCCTCATCAAGGAGGAACTCCACGTGGCAGTCCAAAATGCGTTCAAAGATCTCCTGTGGTGTATCAGCATTGAACGGTGGAGCACCTGCACAGCAAAGGCAAGTCGGACGCCGACCCACTCAGTGACTGGTAGGACAAGACCAAGACATGCAATATGGCGGGAACCAAGGGTCTAGAAGAGTGTCTGGCCACTCTTCCTCTCTGGTGCTTGAACGGTCGACGACTCGTTCAGCGGTGAGGTCTGGCAGCCTGATCCGTTGTTGCGCGATCTGAGACGCCCTGTAACTCATCAAAAGCCGATGCAGCAGTAGCAGTCGACCTTGACATGGTGTTGACTGAATAACTAGCAGTGACATTAGCAACATGCCCACCTTCAGCCCGTAGGTATGCATTTCACACACCACACAACACAAGCAACTCTACCCTTGCGCTTACCGTATACGAATTCATAGAGTATGACGCCCAGTGCCCACCAGTCCACCTCAGGGCCATATGACATACCAATCAACCGCTCAGGCGCCAAGTAATCAGGTGTGCCCAGTGCCCTCTGTGTCAGTTGACTACCACGCTTAGACTGCTGCTCATCTGAGCTGCCAGGCTGCTGCGCTTCTTGCTGCTGGACACAAGCCTCCTTTGTACTCTGCTTTAGCTGCTGCAGATGCTGGCTCTGCAGCTGCAGCGGCTGTGTCGCTTGCTGCTGGGCTGTATGCGGTCTGTCTGGGGCAGGGCCATGGTTGCCATCAGCATCAGAAGGGGTCTCCGCAGTGTCCTCTGGTGTTTGCAGCGCTGCTGGAATTGTAACAGACAGCGACTTTTGCAGAGAAAGCCTGCTAGATGCCTTGCTGGTCCCTATTGAGCTGCTACTGCTGCTGCTGTGTAGCCCCACCTGCAGCCCTTGCTGAAGCTGCTGCTGCGAATGCTGCTCAGCAGCCGTAATGCTGATGCTCACGGCTACTGCATCATCAGAGACATCTGCAGCTGTTGAAGTGTGACTGTCAGGCACCATCCTGGGCCAGCTTTCTAACCCCTGCTGCTGCTGCTGCTGTTGATCTGACACAGCCTGCAAGCGCTGCTGGAGCTGTACTGCATTCACAGGGGCACTCATCGTGTGTTGGCTGTCAGCAGCGCTTACACTATCTTTCGTGCCCTGCTGCCACTGCTGCTGCTTCAGCTGTTGCTGCCAGCTACACATCCTAACAACCTGCTCCGGCAGCTGCTGCTGCCATACCTGTCCTGATTCAGCCAACTTGGCTGTTATTGCAGCAGCAGGGTCACTACGCTGTTCGAAATTGATTGGGACCCCTGCGCTTTTCACCCCCACTGGCCCGGCACCGATCGAGTCCCTTTCCTGTCTGCTGGGTTCACCCACTTCAAGGCTGCAGGTACCGCCAAGCTGGCGTTGCCAAGTCACCCTTTGGCCCGGACGTGCGAGATTTGCTGCGTCTCGTTCTGTATTCGCCCACTCCCCCTGCTCGCCAGTGAGATCGCTGGCCAGCTGCTGTAGCATTGGAGCAGGTGCTGCAGCCAAACTAGCCCAAAGCAGCTTCGCACCAGTACCGCCAGCAGCAGCAGCAGCAGCGTCGGAGCTGCCATCGGCCCCAGCAGGAACCAAACCGCCACCGAACACTGCCGGTGATGCTGGCAAGCTGGTGTGCGGAATCATCCTTGTGAGTTGACATGCTCGCGCAACTTGTGTTGCAGGGGACATGCAAGATGAAGATCCTTGTGACTCTCCGCTGCTGCGACCTTTGCTCAGCCAAGCTGCAGCAGCGGCAGCAGCAGCTGTCCCTGCCTCGGCCCTGATTACCCCATGCTGCCGATGAAGACCATGTGACTTAGGACCACTTATAATGCTGCAGCTGGTGTCCAGTTGACCAATTGCAGGCGCAGCTTCTGTCTGAGCAGCACTGCCTATAGATGGAGTGTGTCTGAGACCAAACGTGTTGTCTACCTGATCTGCTGTTGTCATTAGCTGCTGCTGCTGCTGCAACGCGCCAGCAGCGGCAGATCGTCTTGTCAACAGCGCATCGGCCTCCTGCCCACTTCCTGCCTGCTGTGGTACTACCTCAGCTATATGCGGAGATGTTTCTGTTGCAGTCATGTTCCCTGTGTGTACCGGGTCACTGCTATCTTCAGCTGTTGAGCTGCCACAGTGCTGTTTCAAAGGGCTGGCACCCACTGCTGCTGCTGCCGCCCCTCCTGCTGCTGCTGCTCCGCCAAACTTTGACAATCCAAAGTCAGAAAGCTTGATGTGGCCTGTGCTAGACACCAGCAAGTTGTCTGGTTTCAGGTCGCGGTGAATGATGCCCTGTGGAGGAAACATGCAAGATCAAACAACAGCAAACCCTGAGCACAGCTGTTCCCCGCGCATGATAGTGATCTGACTCGCTCTGCACCAGGCAGGCCTAGGCTCAAGACGGAGCCCTGAATGTGCCATTTGCCTGATATTCAGGTTGTCAAGGTTAACAAGCACAGTGTTGCAATCGTGCATCGAAACCCCAGTGGCTGTTATTACTTGTAGAGGGACAAAAACAACTTGAACAATTGTAATAGCTACTGCCAACAGCTACCGTCGGGACGCGGTGGAACCCACAGTAGGTATCTACAAAACAGGCACTAGGCAACGTAGCAACACCGCCAGCATAGAAAATGGAGGCGCACCTTGCTGTGGCAGTATTCCAGTACCAACACGTTCTCAGCAATGTTGGTTCTAAGCTGATCAGCTGCCCATACAGCACTCGATCACTTGAACCCAGAGACAAACAGCTGCAACGACTGCTGTCAGCACCATGAAATGAACTGCAGTAAGCTTCACAACATACCTTGCTGTGGCAATATTTCAGTACCAGCACGGTTTCAGCGAATACTGTCTAAGCTGATCACTGATGACCTTCGCAGGTGTTGCAAGCTGGGGCGACAGATCATAACCCATACAGCACTCAATCACTTGACCCAGAGACAAACAGCCGCAACAGCAAATGCAGCACTATGAAAAACGCTGCGTAGTAAACTTCACAACATACCTTTTTTTGCTGTGGCAATGAATCCAGTACCAACACGGTCCCAGCAATCTAGACGTCAAGGTGATCAATCCTCCCAGGTGTTGCAAGCTGGGGCGACAGATCACTACCCATACAGCACTCAATCACTTGACCCAGAGACAAACAGCCGCTACAACAACTGCAGCACTTTGAGATACACTGCGTAGTAGACTTTACAACATACCTTTTTTTCGCTGTGGGAATAATCCAGTACCAACATGGTCCCAGCGATCTAGACGTCAAGGTGATCATTCCTCCCAGGTGTTGCAAGCTGGGGCGACAGAACTTTACCCATACAGCACTCAATCACTTGCACCCAGAGAAATACAGCCGCAACAACAAATGCAACACTAGAAACATACTGCGTAGTAAACTTCACAACATACCTTTTTTTGCTGTGGCAATGAATCCAGTACCAACACGGTCCCAGCAATCTAGACGTCAAGGTGATCAATCCTCCCAGGTGTTGCAAGCTGGGGCGACAGATCACTACCCATACAGCACTCAATCACTTGACCCAGAGACAAACAGCCGCTACAACAACTGCAGCACTTTGAGATACACTGCGTAGTAGACTTTACAACATACCTTTTTTTCGCTGTGGGAATAATCCAGTACCAACATGGTCCCAGCGATCTAGACGTCAAGGTGATCATTCCTCCCAGGTGTTGCAAGCTGGGGCGACAGATCATTACCCATACAGCACTCAATCACTTGCACCCAGAGACATACAGCCGGTACAACACCAAATGCTCTCAGCATTAAACACTGTGGAGTAAACTTCACAACATAAACTGTAGTACTACAGTTTACTAGTAGACTTCAGGACGTAAACTGTAGTAGGCTTCACAGCGTACCTTGCTGTGGCAGTATTCCAGGGCTAGCACGGTCTCAGCAACGTATTGTCGAGCAGTATCCTCGTCAAAGCAGCCCAGATGCTGCAACAGTGATGACAGGTCACCACCGGGACAGTACTCCATTACCAGGAAGAGCTTCTCCGGAGAGGAGAAGGAGTAGTAGAATCGCACTACAAACGGGTTGTTTGCCTGCAAGAAAGAGCACTCAGTGGGTCCATACTTGACCACGCAAAGGGGGGGGGGGCACTGCTGTTGTTTAGACTCCACAGGGCAACCCCACCAACTACTATACATAAGCCGAACATAAGGCAAAAACAAGGACTACATGCTTGACTGGGTTTTGTTTGGTACGATCCTTTTTGCCAACCGGGTTTTAGTTGGTTGCCTAGTGGGTGGAGAGAATGCCATTTTAGGTGATGAGGTCTCCACTCTCTCTCTCTCTCATATACCTTCACAACCGCAGTGCTTACTGCAGTGCCCCCTAACTGCTGTTTTGACCTATGCACAGCCAGGGTCACCTTGCTTGAGTGCAACAGTGCTGACACGCAACCTAGTTTGCTATGACATACAACCTACTTTATTTTGACGTACTGACAGGCAAACCATACAGTGCTGACATACAACCTCCTTTGCGTTGACATGCAACCTTTTTGCTTTGACATACGTATACTGACAGGCATACCATGCACCATATGCAGCACTTACCATAGCCAGGATGTTGCGCTCGTTGGTGACGCTCTCGACCATGTTCTTTTTCACCAACTCAGTCTTAGTCAGCACCTTGATAGCAAAAGTGTCACCTGTGAAACAAGAAGCCGCAGCACAGTGAGAGTCCGCCATAGACAGGGTCAGGACAACAACCACCATTTCTCGGTAGTGCCAGCCAGCAACTATTGCAAGCCAACCATGCAAGGCTTGCTTGGAGCGGTAGCAGCAACCCTGTTGAACACCTTGGCGGCAACAGCTGTCGACTGCGCACGGTGCCCGTACATCACACTGCCTGTTAGCCCGTCCTGCTGTCTGCCTGATTGTCAACCTCTCCATTCTCCACCCATTTTTGACATTGGGTCACACGAGCAGCCAACTTGCTGCTGTTTCAGTCTATTACACGAGCAACCAACTTGCTTCTGTTGCAGTCTATCTGACCCACGCCAACACCACAGTGTAGAGCCCACCTGTGGACTTCTTCTTCACCTTGTACACTCGCCCATAGGCACCCCTGCTGATCGGACAGATCATCTCGAAATCAGACACTTGCATCACAGGCAAGGACCGGGGTGTCACTGCTCCTGCAGACAATCGAAGGTGGCAGATGAGCAGGACTCTACGTTGTATGTCACACACCAGGCAGCCAAGCAGTTAACTAGCTGAAAATGCCCGGATACAAACCATATGTAGCATCAATTGCACCACAGGAAACAGTTAGAAGCCAGCCGGCTGTGGCGCCAGATAACTGTGGAGACTGCGGTATAAGAAGCCTGGCTTGAGTTGATTTTCAGCGAGTTCAGGACCCTGAGGGTCGTCTAATCCTGGTGTGCCAGTGTGGCTGAGCCACCAAATACGTCCCAAAGGCCTTGCGGCCTTACAGGGTAATTCTTCTTGTCCTTCAGCGGGTTCAGGACCCGGTTTGCTGAGCAGGCAGGCATTAGCAGTGACACTCACCAGACGCATGGTGGTTGGTGATGCCAGGCAGAGGCTCCGCTAGCCACTTTAACTTGTCCTGCATCTGCTTGCTTGAGTGCAAGCACAATGTCACCACGATGTCACAGTCAGCCTGTCCAGCAGCAGCACAAAGTATGGTTGTTGGTTTCAATTGGTTTCCTATTGTGTGTGGAGAGTACCATCCTAGATGGTGACGTATCCACTGTAATATCTCTCCCTCTAAAGGAATGCTCCCGGCCTGGGCTGATACAAGTATGCCATATACAAGCCTCTCAGCTCGAAGTATGCCGTGACTCAGCAGTGAATAAGTATGCCAAACAACCCTTGTTTGTCCATTTGGTGCATCTGGATCCAACAAAGGCGCCGGCATCACACAGGCAATGCTGTAGCAGACCATTGATTTTGAATTGTTTTGAGGTCTATTCACGCTGGAAGTTTGTAGCGACACAATGCCGACAGCAGCATTGGAATTTGCTATGTAAAAGTCACTGAGCCGATGCAACATGCACTGGCAAGAGCTGCCGTGCCATGCATGGGGTAAGCCATCCAAAAAAGTCCTGGGCTGTTCATGACAATGCTCTGACAAGCTCTGACACTGAGACCTCAGAACCATTGCCTATGTGACTTTTCCAGCTAGATGCAGCCCAAAAGCACTGGTGCAGTCGCTGTAAATGATTAAGCATCACAGCCCCGCCGCAGGAAGAGTACGGTATCTTGACAGTTGTGTCAACTGCGTGTTTGCAAACACTGCAAGACTCACCACGCCCTCAGCCAGGACCTCAGCATTGCTTTCTGTGACTGTCAGTGCTTGCATCTGGGCATGCCACTGTGCTACAAGGAAGTCAACTTGTTGGATAGCACTGACGCAACGAGCCTGCAGGAATTGACAATTAACATGTGCACAGCGATAGAGGGATGCCGATGCGAAAGGACTTAGCAGACAGGCAATGCAACTGACTGTGCTTTGCTAAAAGCTCCATTCTAATGAGATTGGCTGCTGGTGTACAACTCTTGCTGAATACACAGCCAGGCATGCTACTGCTGGCCTCCAGGTTGCAAATCCAACCTTGCACAGCTACAATAGTACAAACTTGTAGGCTCATTCGGGTTAGACGGAGTCGATATGCCCCAGTCCACAGCTCTGCTGCAGCACCCAAAGACCTTGAACTGGATGTGAGTGCACCGGTTCATTTCAACACCGGGGTGACACCTCTTGGAAGTGCATCTGCCGTTACATCAGCCCAAAATGACCTCTATGCCGCCGCGCTGCATTACTTGAGACCGTGCAGAACCTACCTCAGGATTCCCAGTGCCATCTGGTTGCAGAGACGCCACAAGCCTTGCCACATCAATGATCTGCTGCACCGTGCCCGACAGCGCTGCCGGCCACACACAATGCAGCAGCTGATCCTCCATCCAGTTGGCGAGGACTGTCAGACGAGCATCTGCTGTTGATGCGCCGCCTTTTAGCTTTGACAGTTCAGCGGTGAGCATGCCACACAGGTCATTGTGGGATTTGGTGGCGATGGCGAGTACCTCATTCTGCACACATACGAAATGCACAGCAAGCGGGGTGTTATCAGGCACACCAGCTGACCTGCTGACCAGCAACCAGATAGCCAGTCCAGCAGGTAGATGCCGCACAAGGTCATTGTTGGATTTGGTAGCAACGACCAGTACCCGATTTCCGCACACAGTACAACGTACAGCAAGCAGCAGTCTGTCAAGCACACCAGCTGATCAGCATGTCATGGCATGCTGACCAGCAACCAGTAACAATACGTGCACCCTGCCGCAACATCTGGCCCCATTGCCAGCAGGCTCCTAGCATGAACAGCCCCTGAACCTGGAAAAACACCCTCTGACCTGGCGTGTGAGCCAACCATCCATGTCAACTCAAGGCAACCCCAACAAACCTTGGAGTCGAACATGCTACCCAAGAACTCACCGCACAGATGGCACACTTGATTGTTCTCGCCTGCAATGCTACGCGCCCAGCAGTAACCAATGGTCCTACCGTCACTGGACTCCTATCATGAACAGCCCCTGAATCTGAGTAGTAACACACCCTGTGACCTGGCAGGTGGCCAACCGGAGGCCCAGGATTTGCTGCAACTGGCCTTGTATGCAAGCTGCCGGTCCCAGCATACAGGGGATCCAGGAATGGAGTACCTGCCCTGCTTGAGCTGCTGCCTAAACTGCTGTGATGTCCGCCATCAGCAGTGTCGGCTGCATTGGCCAGGCCACCACCTACTGACTGGCAGCGGCTGAAGGGCAGCTGCCTGATGCTTGCTGACAGAGCATAGCTGCTGAACGCAGTAGCAGGAGAGGCGGACCTTGTACTGCAGTGTTCACTGATTGTGCTGGGAGTAGAGGACCTGGCAAACCCCGGTGAAGCTAAACCTGCTGCTGCCACTGCTGACCTGTCTGTATTTGGCCCAAGTGCGGAACAGTCTGCAAATTGCAGAGGTTGCTGTTGTGCAGCAGCCCTGCATGCAGCATCACCAGCCCGTGTCACATCCATCCAACAGTTGCCCATTGCCGGGGCCTGCATCACGGGATGCACAGGGGACACCTGCTGATGCATCAGCTGCCGCAGTGTGGTGCTGTATCCTGGGCTTACTTGTGCCTGGATCTGCTGCTGCTGCTGCTGCTGCTGCAGGAGCTGCTGTAGCGAGCTGCAAAACCCAGGGCTCACTTCTGCTTGGCTCTGCTGCTGCTGCAACATCCGGCTGGGCTCCGCGGCACCCTTAGTCCCCAATCTACTGCTGCCATGCCTACTCCCACCCAACCCGCTGCTGCTGCGCCGCGGCGCCGCATGACTGGCACAACTGAGCAACGGGCTAGGCTGCCGTATGCTGTCGACAGCACAACCAGCAGCTGGCGTAGTGCAAGCCTCAACCGACAGGTGGCTGCTGCTGCGGCTGATGTGCAACCGCATCGGCTGAACGTGCCCTGCCCTAGGCGCAAGTAAACGAGCTGCTGCGGCTGCAGCTGAGGCCGCAGCAGCAGCTCGACGGGGTGCATGCAGCTGCCCTAGCCTGGAGCCGCCATCCAACGATCCTGATCTGCTGCTAGGTGCCGACCAGTAAAGACGACCGTGCTCGCCGAAGGCCGCGGTTGTCACCAGTCCTGCTGCTGCTGCTGCTCCTGCTGGCTTTGTAGGCGATACACCTAGCTGGTGATGGTCCCAGCTCTTGGGACACTCCTTCGTTGCTGCTGCTGCTGCTGCTGCGGCAGGCAGAGCAGCATGAAGAGACTGCTGCTGTTGGGGCCGGCCCAGCGAATGCAACAGATGCTCATGGTGCTGCTGC
Organism: Coelastrella sp. UTEX B 3026; assembly: GCA_002588565.1. NCBI lineage: Eukaryota > Viridiplantae > Chlorophyta > Chlorophyceae > Sphaeropleales > Scenedesmaceae > Coelastrella > Coelastrella sp. UTEX B 3026. Next base: position 12,002 of record NSMO01014337.1, on the reverse strand, counting down.
ATCTGATGCTGCAGGATGAAGGTTGCATCATGATGATGCTGTGCAACCTGCTGCTCTGCTGCCGACTCAGCACTCTGCTGCGGATCACTCACTGCTCGTAAGGGTCCTACTGTTGGCTCCTGCTCACAGCTCAACTGCTGAGTGTGCTGCTGTCCTGTGTTAGCCACACCAGTATCAGCAGCCTGTCCTGCTGCTGTTGGTGTTGCTGCTGTGACCGGCTCATCCCGCTGCTGTAGCTCACCAGCAGGCTGCAGGGCTACTGTGCTAGGCCTCTGCATTTGCGCCAATGGACCTGCAGTGACGTCCACTGCCGACTTGGACGACCGTGCCAGGCCTTCCACCTCAAGCGCCTTACATGGCTGCACTATGAAACTGCCCCACTTCTTACTGCTCCCAAACCGCCTTGGCAACCAACCATGCTTGCTACTGCTGCCAATGTCCAACTGAGTCACACTTGCAACACTAGCAGGATGTACTGAATCAGCCGCCAATGTGCCCTTTCTAGGTCGCACGGTCGCTGTGTGTTCGTCTGCCAAGGCGGTCTTGCTGCTGTGCTTCATAGCTTTGGCATATGACTTGAGTTTACTCCACTGCTTTTTAACCCAGCCCTTGTTGTGCTTGCTGGGTCTGTGCTTGTTACCACCCATAGAATTATCGGTTTCCTGCCCCAGCTGACTGCATTCTGCTGCCACTGAGGCATGCAAGCCTGTAGTAGATGATGCAGCTGCTGCGACGCCTGGCTCCAATGCTGTTGTCTCTCCTGTAGCAGCTGCTGCACCCGCACTTGGTGAAACTGATGGAGCACTAAAGGTCTGTTCATGATGCGCATGATCGCCGCCTAGGCTCTGTGGCTGCAGGACAGTGTCCGAGTACACTGCGGCTTGCACGGCTATGAAATCCAGGAGCTCCATGCTGCGATGATAGCTGCCTTTGGATGTCAAGACCAGCTGCTGCTGCTGCTGCGGTGGCGGCGTGTGTGCTGCTGTCAGCCCATCATTATCGGGTGCTGCTGGTGGCTTGTCCATTGGCCAGTGTCCTGTGTCCTGTGTGACACTTGAGCTCATGCCATTGGCAGCAATGTGCCCTAAGCGATCCATCTGCATGTGCAGCCACATCACACCACACCCAGCAGTTGCATAATGGCCGCAAAAAGCCAACAAGGAGACGCAGCTCAACAGTGGATCTGACCTTCAGCAAGTCGGGATGCAGAGCAATGGACAGAATGATACATGTTCTGTCTTACGCTGGCTGAGCCACACAGTAGCAATCCACACCAGTACTGGCGCTCAAGTCATAAGGAAGTCAACAGGGCTGCTGCTGACCTTGCTCAATATGCATGGCCATACAGCATATGCAAGCAACGTAGCTGCTTGAGTACGCGTGGCCATACAGCATATGCAAGCAACACAGCTGCTTGAATATGCTTGGCCATACAGAGTATCCTGGATCAAGCAATACCAACTGGGCACAGATATCAGGTCTGACCTGCTGCAGGAGCTGCTGCATAGCTTCTGCCTGCTGCACCGGCATTGTGTTACAACGCTTCATCACGCGTTGCTCCATCATTACGTGCTCAGAAGGCTGTGGGTCAGCCACAAAAGTCCTGTCGTTGACCGATGGCCGGAATGAAACTGCATTCATGACAGAAGCATATGTCTCAGCAGAAGTCGATGCCATGCAGAGGTTGAGGCTGATTGTATACACAGCAGGAGATGATTTGCTGCACTGCACACTTGTGACCAATGACAGCTGCCTCAGTGACCACGCATGCATCGCCTAGCTGGCTGTACATACCAGACTGACTGACTTTGCAACTGACTATCAGTCAATACTTGTCCCACCTGATGCGCTTTTCCGCCGCGCCTTATTCTCGCCACCTCGGCGTCTGCTGCTGCCCTCATGCTGAGGTTGTTCGTCTTGCTGCTGCTCAATACCACGAGAGGTCTCTGCTGCATGATACCCTGCTGCTGCAGGAGGCAGTCCATAGTCTGCACAGCGTGACTGCCGAATGAGTCTGGTTTTTGAGTGTCCATACAGCAGCTGGCGCAATCTCAAACTCAGCCGGCCTGACCGCGCACCAGCATTGCTAGCACTAGATGTCCTTGGACCAGCTCCTACAGACCCAAAGGGTCTCAGCCTACTGCCAGGCTGTTCATCTGACTCGCTACTCAAGAGTCTGCTGCAACGAGACAGCATGAACAGTAGGCGGCTGTACAAACTCTTCAAGCCTGCTTGGTTGCTGCTGCAGCTGGAGCGCTGATGGTGCAGCCATCTGATGACTTCTGGTAGGCTGGACTGAAAAGCTGTGTCGCCTAGGCTCAAAAACTCGCCCACAAGCTGCAGCAACCTGCAGGAACATACATAACAGCACCAAATGGGCCACGACAGCAACATGGTCCTTACCAGGTGCGGAACGGATGTTGCATCTTGAAGCGGTTCATCACGGACCACCAAGCATCTGTCCTACACAGTTCTGGTTGCTACCAGGATAGCAGGAATGCTAGATCGCAGGGCCAACACTTCCTGCTGCTGCAATATAGGCTTGCGACTCAAGAAAAGCTCACCGGGCCGTCTGCCAAGCGCTGCTGGAGCCTTCGCCGTCACATGCAGCCACCTTGTCATCTGAGCTTGCTACTGCACGTTGCAGCTCTGCGGTGAACTGCTGTAGGTCCACATCAAGCTGCAGGAACAGTCCAAACAAGTAGAAACCTCATCAGGGAGCTAGACTGCGCTGTGAAAATCGCGATGGCCGAACAATTAAGCGTGCAGGAGCTGTGAACCGGTGCAGGAACTGTTGCTGACACCTTGCTACCATTGCAGGACCTGCAGACACAAGTGCTGTAACAACATCGAATCATAGTGATGCGCCAGGCTGTACATGCCAGCTGAAGTTGGAGCTAATGTGTGTTGTACATTTGTTGCAGGATGGCCAAAGATTTGTGCTAACCTCTGATTTGGCTACCCTGAAGGCGTGCTCCCACAAGCGCAGCGAAGCTTCTGCAGGGTCGATAACATCTCTGCTCAGGCCAGCCTGCGTTTCCAATAACAGGGCCATTGGCAGGTTACATAGTAAGACTAGTGTGACCGTTGCTATGATTGATATGCCGGTGTTAGCGCGTCAGCGATGCCTTCAAGCCTCAGAGCACTTGGCAGTCATGCCAGTTCAGGTGCTGACATCCTGCCATTTGCTACAGCAGTCAAAAGAGATGTCACAGGCCAGCGGCTGCCCTACTGCCTAAATCGCGATGTCCAACCCCTTGTAACGTGGCGAAACCTACCCATGACAGCGAAGTGGACCCGACAACGGGCACTGTTTGATCGCCCTCTGCCCAGGCCAACTGCATGATGGTGGGTTAAGAGTACAGAGGTTAGCGCGGTCAGCGGCCACCATCGGGGCATGAGAGGCACATAAGCTGTGTAGCGCAACACAACTAATGATACAAGCTCGAAATCCGTAGCATTAGCATGCCAACAGCCCGCGGCACAGCACATGCCGCTCGCCAACAAGCAGCTCCATGCCACCGACATCCACAGAATGCTTGTATATGATTAACACAACTTGATTACTCCCTCCTACCTGATGCTTGCAGCTGTCTCCAGGCATTCCAACGAGTTTGTTTCCACATGCCGTGGCAGGATACTAGAAGCGGAGCTTGAGGGGTACTATGTATGAACACCGCATCATAACTTTCAGATGCGACGAGCCAAAGCCAGCTGGCAACCTGGAGGGAGTAAACTAGATGTCTTTGATTTGTTTGACCACTGCACTGCACAGCACTAAGCGGGGATACTATGAATGCTGTTTAATAGGATGCATACAGTCATGTGCCAGAGGACAGGGCTGACAGGTCCCAGATGAAAGGCAGGACACGGTTACTTTGGGCGAACTCCCGTGAAGCCTCGAACAATGGGCCAATACTACCATCAATCTGCACACAAGTATACAAAACAAAGTGCGCCTGCTAAGCACTCACTCCAAACAATCTCAGTGACCGTATCACCGACTGCAACGGTTTTCAGGAAGCTATCCGCTGACGTGGAAGCCACAGCCCATCATATCAGCGTTCTGCTACTGAGCAAGCCTCAAGGCGCCTTCAAGCAGGGCCAGCCGCCCCATCATTCCAAGCAGACTCTGCCGCCAGCCACGCACAGGAGCAGCACCCTGGCAGGCTGGTGCCTGCCCACGGCAAGGAGGTGGACGTTGGAAGCGAGAAAAAGACTCAAGGCACAAAGTATGCCTGCTGTCGAACAAAGCTGGCTTGCCTGTATGCAGAGTCCCCGCATCATGAGACGGTCTCATTGCATGCCAAGTTACCAGCGCTGAGAGCCTGAGGACATTGCCAGTGTTGGGAATGATCATGGGACATGCTTGTTGAAGATGTAAAAACTGGACCTCACTCTGGATAGCTGCGATTTGATTGGATTATATCCCTTGATGTGACTTACATTTGCGCTGCACCCAAGCAACCTCAACGTCACAATTGAAGGCAAGCCGCCTCCATACAGCACTCATGCTCATGAAGTTTTGCAACAAAACCGCGATTGACAATCCTGCTTACCAAGCACACAAGCTCAAAACGGTGCTGTCACCCATTGAAGACTCCAATGAGCCCTTCGCCAATAGTATTGGCTGCCATGCAACAGTGTCAACGACCGGCACCAACGCACAACTGCAAACAAGCTCCAGTTTGTTGGACAATAGCACTGAAAACGTTGAGATCAGCTGCTTCAACAGCCAAACAACACCCCTTCTTCTGGAAAGGAGGATCCTGCAGATGGCACTGTCACATGCCACTCAAACCGACTCAAACCGGGAATCCAGCAACAAGCACACCCGGCCCAGTCGCATGCCTTTAGGGGTCGACAATGAGACTGCTTGCACACTGACTGAGCCGAGTGCATGCACAAGGTGCACGTGGCCCAGACAACAAATTGCACAGGGACCCCAGCACAAAATACATCTGCCCAAGCCTCTAGGGGGTAAACAATCAGACCGTCTGCACGTAACCCAGGCAAGGCCATCACAGCAGAAATCAAAACAAGAGCAAGTGCACTCACAAGTTGGACGCGTTGCTCAACAACTGTGATTCCAGCTTTGCACCAAGTTCATTCGCCTTCAAACAAATGCACCGACCGGGTGACTCAACACGTTCCGAGAAAGGAAGCCCCCACCGTTCGCGAAAGGGCAAACCAACAACAGCATGGAAAGCATCCTACCCTTTACTAGGCACCAAGGCGATGCTGACATGACAATGTTGTACGGAAAGCAGCCGCTTGCAGCACTAGCTACTACGACATACTGGTTGCAGTACAAGTGACCACACAAACATGCATCTGGAGCCTCGTTGGCTCTGCAAAACATATCCAAGTAGTTAGCATTTTGCAATATATTCGCAATATATGTACATCTAGTGAGATACTCATGCAACACGTGCAACTCCCAGCAACTTGCTTGAAGTCAATCAACACAGCGGGCAAACTAGCAATAGCAATACTACAGTAGTACATGTACCAATGCCACGTGTAACCAACAGGCACATGCGACTTCACACACAGTGCACAAGCAGACTGCTGCAGCTACTCCAAAGCATCCAACACTGCTGTTTCTGCAAAAGCAAGCAAGGCCCGGCTGTGCTAGCCGCAAACAAGCAGCCCAAACGTATGCGTGGGGTGGCACACATGCCTTTGGGCCTTGCTTAGCAATAAAAGAAGTGCAACGCACGGCAACACCACCAGTGCACAGTCTTGCATGTTCGCCTCGCGGACACCAAGGTGCCAATCAGTCATGGGACACTTAAAGCCTCCCGCGATAAAATATACATAACAGATATACCAACAAACTACGTGTTTCAATTGCAGTTGGTTTGTATCCCCATGTTATGTGATTGGCAAAGACCCAACCCCTGGCCCAGGCCTTTGCAACCCACTAGCCATACCACAACCACAACTCAACTTGTGAAGAATCCATGCCAGCGACCAACCCTGGTTCCTACTATAGTGTACTGTATCGAATCCTCAACACCAGGGGCCCGTAATTCATGTACTGAGGATTCAACATAATGTTTTCCACATGTGGATCACATCCTGTCCAATGCTCAGTACACAAACCATGGTCCCCTCGCAAACCCTGTTAACCCGCGAGGTGGCCAGGGATGCATGGCCCTATGCATTTCCACAACCGCCACCTGACCCTCCGCCACAACCAACCAGATATAAGCTCCCCTTCTGACTTTAAACAGTCTATACATTAGCCACAATAGTGAGGCTCTGGGTGCAACTTTTGTCCAGAGCCAGAAGGGAAACAGCGCATAGAAAACTACTTAATCCAACACTAACTCCATGGAAATAAGGAGCTATTCGGCATAGACCCTTCAGAGGTAGGCTTGGAAGCAGCCAGTCTGGCATGAAAGCGTAATGGCAAGGATTCAAACAGCCGCTTCCAAAAATAGACACAATGGCTTAGCAAGCCAACACTTTCCACTCGGCCACACTTCCGTACTCCTGCTAACCCTGCAATCTCTTCTTGTGTGAAAGGAAGTACCCAACGTTTGCATGCAGGAAATGCTTTTAGGAGCGAAGTAGCTCTCCCATGTAACAAACCAAACCAAGCTCAAACGCATTGCTCCTAATGCATCAGATCAAACATGAGCATGAAGCACCTAAACAGCAATCTAAAGGGCAACCACACCTCTTAGTAATAGACGTCAATATCAGGCCTTCCTGAACACGTAAGGAGCAAACAGCAGGACAAACCAACACTACAGCAAAGGGCACACAACAAGCAATGCAATAATAACAATACTGGCAAGCAGACAACATGCACTGGTTTCTACTATCCTCTTTGGACATTCAATACCATCAAGCCGGCCCTGTACAAGCCGGCACAAGCAACAGGCGACACTGCATTACGACCTTTTGTACTTCAGCAGCAAGCAAAGGCCCTGTCAAAAGATGACCGATCAGCATTGAATATCAACAGACACCACAATATCAGTGTAACACAAGCCAAGCATTGTTTCTACTACATCATCGAGCCAATAGCCAGCAAAGGTGTACAACTCTCCTACACACAACGGTGACACAGCAGACAAGCAGTAGTGGCCAAAAGCCAGGTGCTGTAGAGCAGCCTGGAGTTATGTGCCTGATGACAGTGGGTGACAATGAGAGGCGCATGACCTGCCAGACAGCTCACACTGACCACATCGTGGTACACAAGAAGCATTAGCACATACAGCATTGGTCTAGCCACTTACCGAACCTGCAAACATGACAGGAAAGCCTGATGTATTGCTGCATTATGACTTGCACAATCCTATCCAATCGCCACTGAAAACATAACACTCCAACAGTGCTCATGATCTCTAGCATGTTACAACACTTTGCATTGCACTCCAAGTGACAAGCATAACGCATTGCATCATATCACTTGCGGCAAGCAGCCTACATGAATCACATGGTTCATTGAAACTGTAAGAGACGCATGACAATCTGTGTAGTGCAATGCAAGGAAACCGCCTCAGCAGAAAAGGACATCGGCTTCTATGGCTCCAATGAGGTGCTGGAGACGCTACCTAGCATACTTAGTCTAGGTAAAGGCTCCAAAACACTTTGTGAAAGCTGCCGCAAGCATGCAACCATATATTGCAGCGGGGAGACTGCACCAAGGTGACCATAAGGATGCCAGGGACCAAAGAGTGGGCTTGGAGTGAGCCATGACGGGCCAGATGCATTGTCCGATGCAACAGAGAAAAAGCATGCTAGTCAGCTGCTATCTCGACCAAACACAAAAGCGAAATGGTGGGCAAGACTACTAAGCGCATCAAGCAGTCATGAGAAACCGTTTTGTGGTTTAGCAGCACCTTGTACCCTAGCAAACCCAATGGCTGCACAGCCCCAAAACCCCACCGTTTCAAAAGCCCATACCACCAGATTGACCAACATTCAGAACAGCATGCATAGCACAGCTTTGAGATTGGCTGTATAAACTTTGTACAAGGATCAAAGTGCCTGTCTCAAGGGCACATCAAAGGCACCACTCACACGGCGCAAACCAGTTGTTAAGAGCACGAGGCGCTCAAGTGGCCACGCGCACGTTCACTGTGTAAAAAGCCAAGTGACTAGCGAATCCCCACATCGTCAATGACATCCAAAGTCTTGTTACGCAAGCAACATGTTATCACTCTGCATACCAAACAGCACAACAACTTACTGGCTTACAAGTGAGGGCAGGCTTTCTCCAGGCAACATCAGCAGTGTGCACTGGCTCATGGAATTGCAGCAGTGGCCCGCTACTGGCCACCTGCTGCGACAGATACTCAATCCATACTGCATGAACGCTCTAAGTCCATTGTAGCATGCCATGGGCTTTGCCCACAACCTCAATTGATACAGAGCATGAGCGATAGCCCAAAATATGCCAACCACATGGGCCGCATTCGAGCGCCCTTTTACTAGCAGCCTACGCATTGGTGCTGTGATGCTGACGCAGTATAGCAAAAGAAAGAACCAGAATGCAGCATATTAGGCAACCACCCTGGGCTAAGGCTGGACTACTATAAGGCTGTCGCAACTGGAGCTAGCCCCGGTCAAGCAGGTCCGCTTGCTGCTGTGGATCTGTTCAAACGCCATTGACAAGCCAGGCTAGAACACCATGCATCAATGGTGCTGACGCAGCATGCCATAAATACACAACCAGAATGCAGCATACTGTAAATTCACCACACCATCACCATGAGCCTAGCACCATGATAGCAGAAACCACATATGCCATGCAGAGCATACGGGAGAGGTCTCGATTGGCAAACCAACATGCGGCAATCTTGCAAACCTGGACTCAAAACATGTAAACCCTAACAGCGACCAAAGCAACCAGGGTTCTAGCATGTTATCCCACCCCAAGTATAACTCAAGTCCCTCCGGGGCTATCAAAGCCTCGCTGTTCTGGGCTGCTGAGAACAATCTGTATAACCTCAACTAAAGCCTGCGACACATACCAGACGGCACAGGCAGAACCCACCAAGTGGACAAGTCTTACGCAATTGATTACGCCTGTTCGTAGTTGCCATATTAAGGCCACAGCAACAAAAGCAAGTGTGTATAGCCTCAGATATAGATAGCCCTGTGCAGCATTCCAGCAAAACATAGTCTCCAAAAGCATACCATCAGCAAATACCAAACCACCAGATCATCAACTGCTGCGAGATTGAGCCCGTGCAGGCCGCTTACGGGTAAGGCTTGTAACAGAAACATCAATGCAAAGCAAACACGCACAGAGGAGCAGATAAAGCGTAGACCACAGAGCCAACCTGCAGTGCAGCCATGCTGGGAACTTCCATGGTTGAGATTCAACAAGCATGCAACATACAGCCGACGGTGAAACAGCATACGACCGTGAGCCACAGACAGTGTCCTTGTTGGTGGATTGGTTATAACAAAGCCCACCCCTCAACCCAATTACACACAGATCTGGTTGGGTGAGCCATGTTACAAGGCGGCGTGGAGCCGACCGTGATAACACCACAGCATTGTCAGCCACAAACACCCCCCCCCCACCGCAACAAACCTGCCACTGAAGTTCTGAAGCACGGGCAATGAGGCCAACCCCCTGGAACAGCCATGATGGCTGCTGACCCATCGCATTCAAATTTCCCAAATCCGCAGTCTACTCCCACCCCCTCGCACACACGCTGCGGACCAAGTGCAATGAAACCTCGACACTAGACGAACAACCTACGTAGAGTGCCGAACATGCATACACTTCCCAAGCCACCTTTACAGCTCTGGAAACAAACATACATGACAGACAAGCACGAAGCCAACAGCCTGACATAGCATAGGTCAACAACCCAACATAGCATGCTGTCCCCAAGCACCCTGTAGCAGTACGATAGTAGAACGATAATATATCGGCCTGAGTTGAGTTGAAGCAAGACATTATGTCAAGCAGATTGAATTCTCCAGTCCGCTACAGCACACAGCAAACTGCTGATGCAACATCCAGCGGCCAAACAACACCTACATCACTCCTGCTCATGTACCAAACACCGAATGACAAGGGCAACAACGGTAACAAATCAGTTGCCATGCTGCCCCCCTGTTGCTATCACTTGGAGTGTCTTACACGCATATTATGAGGGCACTGTGAGGCTACTGTTTTGTATGTGTGCCCCTACTGACACTCAGGCAACAAGCAACACAAGGTGGCTTCTTCATTTCATAACACATAACACATACTACAGCTACTATAACCCCAGCGAAAAGGTGTTTAGCAAAGTCAAGGCCTGCCACACACAAAAGCTCAGACTAATGCCCAGCTGCACGATTGGTTGCAGTTTCATTACCACCAGCTAGATACGCCCAGGCGCTCACAGACCTCAAATGGATTGAAGTATGACACTGCAGCCCATAAAGATTTTCTAATCATTATCACTACAACGGAAGTCCAACAACGCTGCACAAAATGTAACAAGCCAGTGGATGAGCAACTCACTCCAACCTACCGCAACTTACAGCACACCAGCTTGCTGCATCTGGTTGATCAAACCAGACAGCAGCTGCCTCGCTGTCTCGACCTGGCTCCTAGCGCCCGTGAGGTTTACATAGTAAACCCCACCGGCCACTGGCACCGTCGACACGTCCGCACCGGATATAGCTGACACAGAGTAAAGCTGTCCATTCAGCGACATCATCTGCGGGGTGCTGAGCTGCATAGACATCTGGACCACCGGTCCAGCAGCGCCGCTCGCGAGCCCCGCAGCGACAGGAGCCACACCACCTGCAGAGCCACCCAAGCCCGGTGCTGCACCCCCGAAGGACGCGGCGCCGCCAAATGATGGCTCCGCAGCAACAGGCGCTGCTTGGGCAGGCAGAACAGCTGTGCCTTGAGCTGTCAGAAAGTACGGCTGCTGCTGGACTTGCTGCACCTGCTGGACTTGCTGCTGCTGTGGCAGTTGAACTTGCTGAACTTGTTGCAGCAAGTTGGCTGGTGCACCTATCGCTGCTTGGATGTTGCCTGGAGGGTACTGTGCAAGCAGGGTGGCGCTGCCAGCGCTGTCGGCAGTTGGAGCAGCATATGTGGGGGCGTACAGACCGATCGTGGCGGCTCTCTGCAGCTGATCAGCTGCCTGCTGCTGCTGCACTTGCTGCTGCAACTGCAGATGGAAAGCAGTACAAACCGTGTGAGTGCATCACATATGTGACCCAAACTGCAGGTGACAGCGCACATAACTTGGCATACAAGTGCGCAGATGCCGGCGTGACTGCAACACTTCCGGCCCCGCTCTTCACCTGCTTGGCCGGGGGACACTGCGCGCCATGTAACCCATCTGGAGACTTTTAGATCCATGTATCAGCCAGCACCAACCTGTGTAGCGGCCATGGGCTGCAAGTGCATCTGACATTAGCACGACCAGATTAACCAAGGTTACAGCCGGCTCCAACCCGACAGGTCCATCGCACCCCCTAAACTTCCAGTACTGCTCATCCCTGCAGGCCCAACCCCAGGCACGCTTAAAGGCACATATGAAACTCTCTCTGAACAACGTGAACTTGAAGAAGGTGTACACACAGAACAAGGCGCAAGAGAAACAATATATGACATCATCACCAACCTGTATAGCCGCCATGGGCTGTAGATGCATCTGAACGTCGGCAACACCCAAGTTGCCCAAGCTCACAGCTGGCCCCAGACCCGACAAGTCCATCGCACCCCCTAAGCTTCCAGAACTGCTCATCGCTGCAGGCCCAACCCCAGGCACGCTTAAAGGCACATAGGAAACTCGGTCTGAACAACGTGAACTTGAAGAAGGTGCACCCACAGAACAAGGCGCAAGAGAAACAATATATGACATCATCACCAACCTGTATGGCAGCCATGGGCTGTAGATGCATCTGAACATCGGCAACACCTAAGTTGCCCAAGCTCACAGCCGGCCCCAGACCCGACAAGTCCATCGCACCCCCTAAGCTTCCAGAACTGCTCATCGCTGCAGGCCCAACCCCAG
>NSMO01014336.1:0-58823 GCA_002588565.1 Coelastrella sp. UTEX B 3026 | reverse complement strand
CTGGCAGTTGACTTGTGTACTCACTTCTGGCCATGCTTGAAGTAATCCAGCGCATAAGCATTGAGGTGCAGATCTCTCCCCTGTCTGTCCTGCACACCCAGCAGCGGCACACTGCCAGGGTACAGCCTCAAACCCTGTTTACCAGCCAACAGCAGTTCAGACAAGCTGCTGAACCCATCCCCCAAGCCACTTAGCGCCATAAAAGGCGATGCTAGCACAGCTGGAACAGCTGTCATAGCCAGGGCTTGCGCTAGTTTGCTTGCTTCTGCTATGGCTCGTGCTGTTTTGAGGCAGCAGTAGCCAGAGAGGGGCAGGGTGTGTTCAAGCTGTTTGCTGTTGGGCGAGGATTGACCCATGTGCTGTTTGAGGACTTGAAGCAGTAGCTGCAGGACTTGTTTGTTGTGGTCTGTGATGATGGCTGATACATCTGAGGGAAGCTCAGGGAGAACAACCTGCAAACTGGAGTGCAGGACAGTTGGTGGCAGGTACTGTATGCTTGCAGCAGATGCACACCGCTCATTCATGCTGGCTACAGTATTCCTTCCTGTGAGTACTGGTAGTAGAGACGATGAAATTATGGACAAAGCTGCTGTGCTGCATGCTCAGGCAGTGTGCCAAAGCTGGCGAACACTACAAGCAAAGCGCTGCCCATGCTGTAAACCAGAAACACACAGTGCAAATCAGACTCAAATCGCATAGACCAACCCATGCACAGGCTTGGAAAGTTGGCTCACCACTGACGGTGACTCCTTGCGTGCTGCTCCCTGCCACTTCTTGACTTGCAGCGGGTGCAACGGAATCCGCTCAAACAGCCCCGCCAACAGCAGCAAGAGCACCTCCTTCAGCTGCTGTCCCTGGTACCTTCGCACCAGGTCATGCACGACTCCACTAGACAGCAACTTCACAAGCACAAAGTTGGCCGGGTCCTGCCAGAATAGGTGTGTCACTAACCCTGCTAATCCCACTGGCCGGCCTGCTGCATCTATCAGATGACTGGCAGCCAGGTACGCCAGACCAAAGTCCGCCATATGTGCCAGCTGGGCTCTTGCCGTTGGGTCTGCAGCAGCCAAGAAAGGCTCTCCTGCAATCTTCAGTATGCTGCTAGTTGCTGAAGCTAGATACTCTGCTGCTTTGGCTGCGTCCGGTTTCAGCGGCTGCTTGAAGTTGGCTGCTGTCCTGCTAGGTTCTGCCCCTAAACCCTGTTGTTCCTGCAGGCGGTTGGGGCTTTGAGATGGACCTATGAGTAGCTGTAGTCTGGCGTCTAGTTGACTGTGGAGCAGTAGCAGCCTGAGTAAGAGGCCTGGGTTGGGGAGGAGCGTGCCACGTAGGCGAGGCAGCTTGGACACTCTCAGGGCATCTATGCGGTGCTGCATGACAGCGGAACAGCAGATGGCAGTCCTTGTTGCTGTGCTATCTTGCGTCACTGTCTGAGTCAGTTGACTGAAAATAGTGGACTAGCACATGGACCAGACTGCAGGATATGTGGACATGCAGGCTATGAATCCACTACCACCTGTAACAAGCAACAAAACAGGCAGAATCACAGCGCCAAGTGTCCTCATTGCTGACAACCACCAGCAGGGCTGTGCAGTCTCATGCAACTCAAGCAAGTAAGCTGCAGGCCGTAGGTATCTACCTTTGGCAGCGAGTAGAACACCACATGTCCCATGTTATCCAGTCCTCTCCTGCCAGCTCTTCCACTCATCTGCTTGAAGTTGAGTGCGTCCAGGAATGGACTGTCACCAGCCATCACCACACTGCGACATGGCATGTGGATACCATACGCCAACGTGCCAGTAGCAATAACAACCTGTAGACAGCAATCAGGCATACCATATGCTCAGGTGGGACTGTAGCCAAGTATCATAGTCTGCTGGACTTGTCGTGCAGAACCAAGTGCACTTCTGCTGAACTGCAACAGCTCTGTGCCTTATGCTGCTCCATGCTAGGCAACCAGCAGGTCACCTGCTGGTGTGCTGAACAGTTGTGTTGAATGAAATTGAACAAATTACGCCCTTGTAAAGGCCTTATCGGCAAACATGATTCTTGATGACTGCTTCAAGGCCACTACGACCAAACCTGTGCCGCAACCGATTTGCACACTGCAGACGGATGGGTTGATGTACTGTATTGTAGCTAAGCTGTTGTATTGAGCGAGCCCACCTGCAAGTGCTTGCTTCTGAACAGCATCTCCACAGCATGTCTGTACTGTGTGTCCAGGCCTGAGTGATGCACACCGATGCCCCTGGCCAGGCCCTCTAACAGGTCCTCATCAGTACCACTCTCACGCAACTCACTGATCACATCCCACAAGTCCTGGAAACAGCAGCACCAAAGCAGGCAAACAGAGAAACTGGTTGGCTTATGGATTGTGCTGCCAGATGGGGTGATTTGGCAGCTGTTGACCCACACCGATCTATGCCCACACTGGTCACCACCCGCAACGTCATATTCAGCAAGTAACTGGTTATGACGGGACCGGCAGCACTGGAAAGCATCAAAGTAGGGCAGCTGTTGTGACGAGCAACTTGATGACAGAGGGCTGCAGCAGAAGTTTGACGAGCAGATACACACACACCCACACACACGAGAGACATCATTGATGCTCATAAAAGTTGGCGCTAACAGCTTGATGAACAAGCTACAACTTACCCTGCTCTTAGCCTTATCATATGACAGTAGAGTGAATGATGGATCGGGTGTGTCTTCATCAACACTCGCCACAACACCGCCAACAATCATGGTCCGCAGATTCACCCCCTCGCTCTCTACATCTGCTGCTGCTGCCTTATCCCTCCGACCCCTGCTGCTGCTGCAACCATCATCCCCTGCTCCTCCCGCTACTGCTAGATCAGCTTTAGCTCGCTCACGTTCGAGCACATCAGCATTCTGTTGTCTCCAGGCCCTTTCTGCTGCTGCTAACTCTGCACATAGTACAGTTGCATACCGCATGCACAGCCCTCGTTCAAAGTTGAAAAAGATAGCAGGCAGCTGTCCTGATGCCCTGAGCTCTAGGATCAGCTCCATGAGGTGGCTGCGTTGGTAGGACCAGTCATAAGCAGGCTCATTGGGGTGCTGCTGCTGCCAGCTGTCTTCATCAGCAGCAATGGCAGCAGCAGGAGCAGCTGAGAGTTGCTGTAGGGCTAGATTGACAGCTGATGTGCTGGTGGGAGTTTGCTGTGCCCAGTTGGTCACAAGAGCTTTGAGTTTCCTGCCCCATGATTTCGCCGACTGTTTGCTGGTGAAGATGTGATCACAGCCTCCTCCTGCTGCTGCTGCTGCTGCTGAAGGTGCTGTGATTGAAGGCATTCCTGCTTTGCTGGTGTTGGATATGGTTACTGTTGGTGATGATGGTGCTTTGCTATTGCTGGCAGGTACAGTACCAGCAGCAGCTGGAATGGCAGCAGCTGCTGCTGCCTGTCCAAGGTATGCCTCTGGAGCCAGATCTAGCAGCTCCTGGTGCAGAGCAGCTACCTCCTGCTGCTGTTGCTCTCGGCCATCTGCAGCCGCTACTGCTACCGCTGTTCCTACTGCTGAACCCTGATGAATGTCAGCTCCTAAACCCTGCGTCGCCTGCACTAGTGTCTGATCCACCACACCATCTGTAGCCCCCAGTTGCTCAACAGCTGCCAGCAATGCATCAAAGAGCTGCAAAGCTTCATCGGGTGCTAAGTCCAGCTCAGCTGGCCATCCACCACCTGCAGCTGCTGGTTGCACCAACTGACTGATGGTTAGACTCGTAGCAGGATGCAACTTGGTTAAACCCTGCACTGTGGGTGCAGTGGCTGCTGCAGTAGCTGCTGAGCTCGTAGTGCTGCTGCTGCTGCTGCTGTAGGAGTGCATGAGCTGCTGTGCAGCAGATTGCTCTGCAGCACGGTTAGCACCTGCTGCTGCTGCTTTACTGCTAGATCCAGCATTCAAAGTCCATACTGGGCCGCGCAATGCACTCGTTGCAGTAGTATTCAAGTTCAAAATGCTGTCAACGTCTGGCTCTTGCTGGCTAGCTACCTCTGTCTCGGTTCCACCTGGTAGCTGCTGCTGCTGCTGAGTCTGTGGCTGCGTACGTGTCTTTGGTATGTACACTTGTGCCAGCAGCTCATTATGCCTTTCAGTATGTTGAATCAAGTGTACTTCATATAGAGCTGGCCTGCTGCTGTTGCTGGTCGTGTCAAGCAGGCCTGCTGCTGTGTCTGCTGCCAGCTGTGTGTCTTTGACGCGTTGTAGCCAGGCGGTGAAGTCAGCAGGATTGCCAACAGTAGCTGATAGAGTGAGAAAGGGGCACCTGCAGAACGTAATGACATCACATATAGATTACCATAGTATTATGATACTACCAATTAGTGAAGTTAGCAAACACTGGCATGGTGCTGGAGCCAACCTGCAACAGCTCTGACCCTTGTGGGTTAGGGGCTCACACCGTGCGGACAATGTCAAGCTGTGAGAACAGTATACAGGCAGGTTGACTGACCAGCAAGCACAGTACAGCAAGTGCGCATCTCCCGCGTGCAACACAGCTGGCAAGCAACAGGCATGCCTTCACAGCAAGCCTCAAAGGCTGGCTCAAGTTTGTTGTCCCCTTCAGGCTCCTGGTAATAATCCATAGACTGTCCAACAAGTCAGCTAGGAGACCAGCAGGGAACCAGGATGACCCACAACTGTGGCTAGCACCCAGCAACAGTCCTGAGTGCTGTGCGGGTCAGGGTTGGTGTCTCTGTGTGCACATCAGCCAGCCAGGCTGTCTCACCTGACGGCCAGCAGCAGTCTCTCCCAGACATCTCCTCCACTGAACTCAGATATGCAGTGAACCTCATCAAATATCACCCAGCGAATACACTCAACCCAGTGCCTGTGGGAGGTACATGAAGGTACTATGTTATTATATGCACTGACAGCTTAGTGACTGAAGTTTGGCAAGGACCAGCATGCATAATCATCGGACTCAGGGCTGCTGGCAAGTTAACGTTGTGTTCTGTTTTTGAACACGTACTACATACAGTGGATAGCTGTACAGGTGACAGTGCATGCTGGGTAGTAGCAGCAGGCAGTCCTAGTGGCACTCAATGCTGACATACTGACAAAAGACACTTGTTGTGACCAGCCCTCTGTTGTGGCCAGCATGCTGCGTAGCCCCTGGTTTCTAGACAATTCTGAAGTTCTTGAACTCCCCCCCCCCCCCGAACCTGTTGCTAGGTGACAGCAGCAGTATCTCCAGACAGGCTGGTACTGTAATCAGCACCCGACAGCTCTGAGCATTGACTCTGAAGTCGCGGGTGAAGATGCCGTGAATACCGGGGCCAAAGTCATTGTATACCTGGACGTAATGCCAATAAAAAAACGGCACACAGCACACAAGTGTGATCTGCATTGTAACGCGCTGGATTGTTGGATGCATGATATCGAGCAGGTGCTGCTACTGTGGTAGCTGACTGCCATTAGAGCCTGTGTTCTAATAAACAGGTTTGGTACACCTAGACCTTGAAGCAAACCTGCAGCGCACATCATAATGTGTTGGCCCGCAAACCAGCAGCGCCAACACCGTTAGCGTTATTCTGTCACCAACACATTGTTATTGTGGCAGTAGCCAAGCTGATTGCAACTGTATGCTAATCAAATTTCCCGCTGCTGTTACCTGAGCCGCTAGCTGATTGACAAGGGCCTCTGTTGGTAGCACAATCACCACTACACCATCACTCACACTGCCAGGACCACTGCTGCTGCTGCTGCTGCTGCTGATATCCTTGCTATTCCTGCTGTTCCTGGCCTTGCTGCTGCTGCTGGTGGTACCAGCAGCAGCAGCATGAGGTGGTTTGATCACTTGCTGTATGACGTAGCTGCTGATGAATGTTTTACCACTGGATGTGGGGGCACACACAACGGCACAAGAGCCTGGAGGACAGCAACACAAACAGTTTGTTTTAGATGAAGTTTGTTTGCTTGCTCATAGGACTGAACCAGGCATCCAGGACCGCTGTTCAAGCACTTGCATCGGCACAGCAACATGTAGTGTACACCCTTGGATAGAATCACCAGTGTACAATGGTCATATTATTTGGCACAGACGCCAACAATCATTGCATTGAGATGGAGGGTCCTGCATCAAACCATCAAAGCCTCAGTTTGCAGGAACATGTGGCTATTCAATCAAAACATAGCGACAAAGGTGAAGCTGCCGCCCAGTCATGTGAAGTTTACCCTGATCCACAACATCAAGGAGCCGCCTCTGCCACTCATCAGGTTTAAACCCTGTGATACGTGGATCAAAACCCCGGGAACTCTCCTCACGACGCAGATCATGAGTCATCACTGTCAGCAGCAGCCGCTGCCAGCTTGGCAACATGACCTGTAACCCTGTGGCGCTGCTGCTGCTGCTGGGGATAGCACTTGAAGTCGAGCTTTTCTTGCTAGACTTGCTGGTTTGGCTGCTGCTGCTGACAATACTAGCAGCATCTGTGTTTGTACTGCTAATACTGTCTGCCAAATCCATAACAGCTTGCTGCTGCATGCCATTGGTTACTGCTGCAGCTGATCCTGCATTCAAGCTACTGCTGCTGCTGCTGCCACAAACTGCAAACGGCAAACTCTTGAACCCAAAACGCTTCTTGGTTTTGGAGTACACCACACTGCTTGTGTCAAATCCTGATTGCAGCAGTAGCGAGTCTGCCACCTCAGTGTAACCTATAGCTGCTAATACTGCAGCAGCAGCTTGCACTGGTGCTGCTCTGTCATGTTTGCTGCTGACAGTCATTGCTGCTTCTGGAACAGGAGCAATCATATGTTGTACAGCAGTTGGGCAGTTGGTGATTGCCAGTACTGTCAGCAGTAGGTCATGCAGTGCTGCTTGAAGCACATCTGGCAGCAATGCTGATGTGGAGGGTGTTACTGCTGCCACATTGCTACATGCACCGGCAGCTGCTGCTGCTGCTGGTGGTGGTGGTGGTGGTGCGTCTGTAGTGGTACCAGCTGCTGCTGCACTCGCCGCGGCTGCTGCTGTCCTGGCAGCAGCAGCTAAGCAAGCCAGCTGAGCATGATGCAGTGTCAGTTTTGTGACAAAGCACTGACCCACAAGTGCACCATCAGCAAGACCAGCTGGTAACTTCAGCTGAAACTCATCTACTGCTGTTACGGCAGCACTACACAAGTTTGCAGCCCTGATCTGACTGCACACCTTCTCTATACCTCCCCTACTGCTGCTGCTGCTGCTGCTGCTGCTGCTGCTGTTGGAGCTGTCAGCAGCAGCCCTGAGTGCTGCTGCAGCAAGCACGCCCGGGCCATCTACTGCTGTCCACTTTGCTGCTGCTGCATCCTGCTGCTCCTGCTGCCGCTTGGCTCCTATCTCAGCCAAGATCGCGGCCTTTTTGCCACTCTGTTTCTTACCACCCTTTGTATTGTTGTTACCGCTGCTGCTGCTGCTGCTAGCCATGTCTGATGTGCTGTTGCTGTTGGGATCTGCTGTAGAGGTTGTGGACTTCTGTTTTGATGTCTTTTTGTAGAAGGTTGTTCCACCTTGCAGGGAGGCAACCATACGCTCCAATGCACGGCGCTCCATCTGCACAAACCCAGCACCACCACCACCAGCAGCAGCAGCAGCAGCATCCTTAGTGCATGTTTGTGCTCTATCAGGCAATCACGCTTAGGTTGAGGCTCACCCAGCTTGCAACAGTTGCGGTTGATACCTTTGGCCCTCGGGATCAACCAACATCTTAGACCCTACGAGCACAAACGCCGTAAGCCAGCTCATGCAATGCAAACATGTGATATCACAAACGTTGCACCCCTGTTCAGCAACTATCATATGAAGTCCTTGTATTGTATTGTGATGCCACCCCTTTGTCCTTGTGAGGCAGCATCCTTCTACAGATTATCACAGCAGCACCAGCTGGAATAACCAAGCAGCAGCAGCAGCAGCAGTCAGCAGTCACCTGTACTGGTCTGAGCAGCGCTCCCTCGAGTGCCTTGAGAGCTCTCTCCTTCACTTGTGCCTCAATGCGTGCTGCATCAGCGGGGCGGGCGTCAATCTCACCCAACAACTCAGACAGCTCCTCCTTTAACTCAGGGGACAGACCTCTGCACACACAGCCAGCAGCAAGCGTAAAGCACATGTCATCAGCTTCACTGGCAGCGGTAATTGGTACGTTGTGGGTCAGACGTGTAGCTGAGGACATGTTGTGCTCCAATTGTGCCAAGTTTCATGCATGCAGCATCATTTCACCACAACCTACACATTATACAGGCTGCAGTTTCAGATAGTGACCTCAGTTTGTTTGTTCACCTGAATTTCGCCAGTTGTCTTGCATGCTTGGTGCGCAGGTACTTTCTCTTTTCCTCCAGGCGAGCACGATCATCCTTTGCCTGCAGCAGGGACATCAACAATCTTCATTAAGCTGAATGTTGTTGCAATAGTGCAGCAACTACTGCTGCTGGTGAAGCAGTTAGTCACACAACAGCAGGCGACTGTCAAACTCTGCACATAGGCTATAGCTAGCTATGTGCCGGGTGTACTGATGGTAAGCCCCTTAGATAGAGCTATGCTGGGAGAGGTGCCTCAAAATAGTTCAAGACACCACCACAGCTGTCTATAATTCGTACTGACCAGTACATGCCGGAGGGGGGGGGGGGTGTTATGCATGCAACGTGTTTCAAGGTGTTATGGTGATCGAGATCTAACCCCGTTTGCTGAGTTTTGGCATGTGCTTGTGTTGTGCAGCTGCCCAGGTGCCAGGGCAAACATCCATAGCCGATGACATCGAGATTACGCTTCCACAGTTGATACAACATACACGATTCCAACACACCAGCCAGGCCCGGGCTTGTTTGCAACAAAACGCAACTGCTGCTTCGGTATAGAGCTTCTTATAAGCATTAACGGTCTCATGGTGCTCACCTCTCTCATGAAGGCTGGCTCCAGCTCCTTCTTGACGTGCCAATGATACTTCTCCTCAAACACATTCACACCAAACATGCTGCTGCCAATACCACTGCTGTCAACACTGCTGCCAGTGCTTCTGCTGTCAGCACCATTAACTGCTGCTACTGCTGCTGTGCAAACATGTGGGTCTGCCAACATACTGCTGCTGTTGCTGCTGGTGTTGTTGTTGGCTTCTAGCTGGCCAAACATCTGTGCCAGCAGCGGGTTGCGCTGCTTCATGGCTGCAAGCAACTCAGGACCCTGAGAGTCCGACTGCTGGCTGGCTACAGCACTGCTTGCTGCCAATTTAGATAGTGTTGCGCCAGATGCTGACTGTAGGGTCTGCACATACTCAATCAACTCGGTTGGTACTGATTGCACCAGCAGTGACTGGACTGCAGTCAGCAGTGGTGCTGTCAAGCTTGGATCGGTAGCACTGGTATATGCATGACTGTTTCTGCCGGGTTTCTGCCGCTGTGCTACAGCACAAACTGCTGCTGCAAGCTGCTGTCTTGCGCTGTCACCAAGACCCATCAGTATATCTGCCGCTGTAACTCGGCCTACTGCAGCGCCGGTGGGCTCATCCACAGCAGTCAGACCAAGGTCCTGCTGCTTCTTGCTGCTGCCAGCTGATGCTGATGCTGCCAGCTGCAGCAGAAGCCAGAGTAGTAGGTGACCATCCCAGGAGTCAGCTACACCTTCCTGCGCCGCTGCTGTTGTGCTAACTGCTGCTGTTGTGCTAACTGACCTGTCAGGAGCACTGCTGCTGGCCCCATTGCTGCTGCCATTGAGCACAGCGTCTGTATGAGCAGTATGTGAGTTGTCACTTGCCAGTCCTGCTGTGTCTGTAGCTTCATAGAGGCAGAATCCCATGCCTTGTAGCACACAATCCACAAAACCCTTGAGTCTGCCGCAGTGTGCAAGGATACTGTATGGTACTGCACCTCCAACCCTCTCAGCTCTGCTGCTGCTACTGTCACTGGTAGAGTCTACTGTACTCATGTGACTAAGTGACTGGGCTCTAAGGTGCAGAGGCAACACATCCAGCAGCACAGTGTGCAGCAGGTACACAACAGCATACCAGCAGTCGGGGCAGCACTTCTGGCTGCTGCTAAGCCCGCCGGGGCTGCCGTCTGCTGCAGCAGCAGTAGCTGCTGCTAGAAGCTGATGCAGGCATGTGTTTGTGCTGCAAGTTGCTTTGCTGCAGCTGATTACAGCAGCAGCGAGGCGGAAGGAGCCCAACTGCTGCTGCAGGGGGAAAAGCTTTGCATGCCTCACGCTGATGTTCTTACTGTCATTCCCGGCACTGCTGCTGCCGCTGTTGCCGTTGTCTTGTTGAGGACGTGTCCTATGAGGTGACTCCTCCAGCACTTGTTGAGCGCCTGCTCTGATCACGCCTGCATACGCTTTCAAGTACCTGAATGTCTTCTGTGCCCCGACCAAGAACCCTAATGCAGTGAGCGGGTCAAACTGCAGTTGACCAAGGTAAACCAAATCTACGCCTGCTGCTAGGTACTGAAACGATGCAACTAACATGAGCTGATAGAATTGAGCAGGTGCTGCAAGCTGTGGTGCTGCTCCAGGAGCTGTAGGGCCCTGCAGGTTGTTGGTTGCTGTGGCTGTTGATGAGCTGCTTTGATCCAGTGCATCAAGAAACGCATCCGTGACAAGGACGAACCTCGGCTTCAACGTCGCTAGCCACTCGCGCCAGGCTGCAGAGCAGAATTCAGGCAAGATTACGACTGCAAATCCGGCTGACCCAGAGTCTGATCTATGCTGTTGCTGCACGTGCATCAGATGACTGATGATCACTCGTCTGATGGCCCACGCGCTGGTTTTAGCGCGCCAAGCTACCCCAGCAGCACGGTAGAACACAACATTGAAGCGCCCGCCGCGTTCTAACAGCTGCTGCAGCAGACGTTCTGCATAATAGAATGCTGATACTGGTTGCCCGCCCAGAACTTGGCTGTCGCTTCTGGTGAACGATAGCGCTTCCAGAACAAGTGACTCTCCGTCAATGATGAAGGACTCCGACTCCCCCATATCGTGTAAGAGGTCCATCCATCGTGGCCTGAGCTGTTTGTACAGATCGAGTAGCTGCATTGTATCTCCGTACAAAAGCCGGAATCTCCGGGCGCTGTCAGTCCAATCAGTTAATTATTATATAAGCCAGACCAGACCAGCATGGGGATCTGAGTGGTGCCGGCTATATATGCAGGTCATTCCCGTGCTAACCGTGCCAACAAATACCGGTTGATCCGTGGACGTATACGAGATACGGTCGACCAGCCGTGAGAGCTGCGCCCAAGTGTAGCAGACACACACAGTATTTTAAGCCTTTAGCAGAAGTTATATTGACATATAGGCGTCAGGGCCGAGACTGCCTGGCAGCTTGGCGCCATGGCTGTAGCTGGCTGCACGCTGCACCAGATGTCAAGCATGCGCTGCTTGATTGTGCATAACTCTTACTGATTGGATAAGTGTAAGCTCGCCAGCGCAGCTAAGCCTCGAAGGCCGAAGATATGAACATCAGGTGCGCAGCAGCTATGCTTATCATGCTAGCATTACAGAGCAACCGGACATTGGTGGAGTATAGGGCTTCGTTTAGTAAACTGTAGCAGCACAGCTCTGGGACAGCTTACGATGAGGAAAAACTCCTAGGCGACGAGCAGCACATAGCAGCTGAGCAAGGGGCTTTGCTGAAGACCATGACGAGTATAACCCGCCAGTGCAGTGCAGAGCATAGTTATTAGTTATAACATAACAGAAATACAACTGCATAGTTCTCAGACCAGGAGTCAGCAGTAGCCACGGCAGCACAGCTAAAACAACCCCATATCCCTGCTGCACAGCTTCAAATTCAAAGACAAGCAGGCATCTGCCACAGGCAGTGGCTGCTGGGCAGCCAAGGTGGCAGCTACCAAAAGAATTGGCAACGCGATCATCATCTTTAAGCAGTATCCTTGCTCCCTCACAAGCATTTTGCCAGAGCCTGCAATGCAGCAGCTCTGCCTTGCAACTGTTCAACATTCTCATGCAACAGGCTGGGCTGCTGCAACACCAACTTGAGTGTTTCCTCACTGCTCAGTTGCAGCAAGGCCTGCAGCTCCTGAAACTGCTTGCTCAGCGGGCCTCCAACTGACTTCCGTGCACACCTTGCTGGAATCAGCGGCGTTACGCGTCTGCCCCAAACCTGGTCTACAAAGCCCTGCCTATTCATCTGCAAAGCTTCTGTCCATGCCTCGATCTCCTCAGCAACCAGGCGTGGTGTGTCATACAAGACATACAGCTGCTTTGCCACCACCTGCTTAGCCAATTCGTGTGAGTAGTCGTGGTTCCAGTACAGGTCACTGGTCAGTCGCTTGGCTGTGATTTTGATCTTTGTGGCTGTCTCAGATAACAAGGCAGGGTTTGCAAGGAGCTGCTGGTGGACTTCGTCCCGCTGCTGTGCTGTGGCTGCGCCTGTCGCCTTGTGAAGCACTTTGAACTTGATCACGAGCTTCACTGCGGTGTTTGCTGTTTTAAGAGCCTTGGCTGACTTGCCTTGCCTACTCTGTGACTGAAGATGCTGCAGCAGTCATCAGGACACAACCATAGCATGGTGATGTTGGACCAATTCACAGGGGGGATGCCATCGCTACTGCCAGTACTGGCTTGTTGCGGGCCATGCATCCAGCTGTCAACAGGCTGCCCAGTGATAAGCAGCATGACTGCATGCGATGGTTGAGCTGTTGGTAAGCAGCCACACACATGCAACAAACAGCAGGTACAACACACATGTGACATTATCTGATTGCTCGAGAAGACCATGCACAAGCCTGTTCATGGTCTTTTCAAGCAATCAGGTAATGTCACATGTGTGTTGTACTAGGCTGCTGTTTAGCTTGAGCTGGCGTGCAACATCAAGAAGGTGTCAAGTGTGTGTCATACTGTTTGCCTCGGTTGACAGTTCACTGAGATGGTCTTCAAGCTTTACTGAACGCCAAAGAACTGATTCACAGGCGAGGCCGCTTGCTGCTGCAGCTGCCAATGTTCATCATAGTGCATGGCTGTTTATTCAGATGAAGACACCGCCCTATTATA
Source organism: Coelastrella sp. UTEX B 3026 (assembly GCA_002588565.1). Lineage (NCBI taxonomy): Eukaryota > Viridiplantae > Chlorophyta > Chlorophyceae > Sphaeropleales > Scenedesmaceae > Coelastrella > Coelastrella sp. UTEX B 3026. The sequence continues at coordinate 45,835 of NSMO01014336.1, read as the reverse complement.
TTCTGCGAGTCAACTATGGTTGGCAGCCTGTTCTGCTTCTAAACAGATGATTGCTGGCATCACAGTGATTGTGCATGGATGTCTGGTTGTGCATAGGGTTTTGTCTTTCTATTTTGCTTGGTTGTCAACATGGGGTGAAATTCATACACAATAATGTCAGCTCTTACTCACCTTTTTTAGCAGCTCTCTGGGCACGTCCAGCTGCTGCAGTTCTGGTAACACGTCCTCAATGATTTCATTGACTGTGGCATAGCCGTAGCTGTCTTCCTGTAGAACTCACAAGCAACATAAAGAAGTGCCAGGTCAGCGCTGTGCAGTACGTGACAAAGGTGTTTGCTTGCAAGCAGCATAGCAATGCACAGCAACTGAGAATGCATGGCTGGAGTCTGCACAAAGTGTGTCTTGTACATACAGTATTATCATTGTTTCCCTGCTGCCAGTGCATGCCAGGATGACCAGGCCTCAGCGAGACACTAGTCGGACCGCCATTTGCATACAGCAGCACGCACCTGCGTATAAAGCACTGCGGTGCGCCTGTTGACTTTGCTGGTGAACTTGAGGTTTGACAAGCCAGGCCTGCGCAAGCTAGGTGCTGTTGTAGTGACTGCTGGGTAACTGCTTGCAGTTGATGCTGTTGTGATGTTCCGCATATACTGCGTATGCCGGTTGACGCTGCAAGATAGCGCCATGGCCGGTACCCCTGCAGTGTAAGACGCACAAGAGTCTTTATGCTGCTGCGATAGATGGGGGACACCGCTCGACTAGTTTCCTTGTCCTTGATCTGCTGTACATGCCTAGCTGCATGCAAGCCTGCTCGATGCTTCTGATGGTTGACAAATGGGGTGTTGAGCAGTGTTAGCACCTTCGGACTGCGATCAAGACCCTCAGATCAAGACGAGACGAGGTGGGAACCACAGATCATCCACCCTCCCAGGTGTATTCAACGAGCGCAGGCAGTCGTACTCGCAGCACCCATTGGTTGTGAGCAAACCTTCTCTTGCAATGCGCCTTATGCGCTGCTCGGATGATGCAGGAGGCGTTTCAACGACTAACGCACGAGGCACCTGGTAGCATGCTGCGCAGGGCATTGGAGTTTGAGAGTACAAACAGTGCCAATCCCGGAGCACTGAAAGCATTAATGCATACCTCACAGAACATGTCCATTGGAGCCCTGTGAAGTCACCGGCGATTAAAGAACGCAGACGTCGCAGTTACTGCATCGACTACCGTCACAGCTGTGATAGCCTGTGGGTGCTGCAGCAGATGCAGTACAGTAGCTCCTATGCTACACTTCCCTGTCAAAATGGTCTTCTGAACAATTTCGTGTTTCTCAAGCCATCATCAAGTTGCACTGAAAAACACTGGCTGCAGCCCTAGACAACACATGCTTGCCAAGCCTCCAATGGACAGCTTCCCTATTGCATTGAATTGTGTTAACTCTACTGGGTAATCTGGCCCAGAATGGCTCACATAACCACCAAAATATCTAGGAGTGCCATCCTTATATAAGTCAGCTAACACCAGCACGAGCGTCATGTGAAGCATATGTAGACGGGCCGCTCGGCAGCTGCATGACCCAGCAAAACCTATATGTGCCACATATGCGTGCAGTGCACGCAAAGCACCACATGCAACAGATGCAGACGCTTGGCCTACCACATAAGATATAGATTTGCATGCAAGCTACACCAGGCCAAGACAAGCAGTTCTGTTGCGTAGTAAAATGGCCCTCAAGCCTTGCGAAACCCAACACAGCCGATAGCATACATATAGACCACGGCCAGTCATACAGAATGCAGCTGATAACAGCACAGGTCTCAACTGCGGGGCGCTTGAACGGCCACATGAAGCCTCAAAGCCCAGCATCACATGTACATGCAAGCAATCCGCTGCGTATCACACAATGTTTGGTTTCCCAGCTCCCCACATACACAGCCCACAGCCCCTGCCCCTGCTGACAACAGGATGCAACTACAGTGTGTTGAGTTTTCCCAGGAGACATTCTACAAGAACATGGTTTACTACTGGCATTCCTGCAATGTAACCTTGCTTACTTTGATTGATGCATTGCAACGTCAGGAACCACACCAAGTGATGATGGGAAAACTGCACAAGAATGCACAGCTATATAAGCAGGAAAGTTGCACTTGCACTCCCTACTCCACTGCAAGTATATACAGAGGCCGCGAACATGCACAAACTGCTGTACACGTGAGAAGTGCATCTGTTCTAACGGTACCCTCCACACAAGTACCCCTATCTGACACACCCCTTACTGCCTAAGAAGCAGCCATACAATGTAGCAAGGCCTCTAGGATGCTGTTCACACTCTAATGTTACTGGGTGACAACTGCATGACAGCGATCAACGCACCCATGCTGGCCAATGGCGTAACATCATGTCAAACATATCCACCTGCTAGGACGCTGCTAGGACGCATTGTCACCAGCTGGACTGCTGAGCTGATTAGACAAACCTCCAGTGCAACTAGCCACCAATCCAACACAATTTCTGACAGATCCTGACGCTATACACAGCCAGGTTATACAGTCGGAAATGGGCCGTTGAAGGCATCAATGAAACGCCGCAAACAGTTCAACCACCTGCTGAAACAAAGGGAGCAGTCATGCGCTAGGTAAGATATGTCAGCAACAGTGTCATGATACAGCAGGTGCCACGCATCATTCCGATTAGGTTCATCTCTCTGCAGTTGGCTTGCACAACCAACGACACTATTAGCAAGAGTAGCAGACAACAGCCAATCTGCATGATGACCAGATGACTGGATAGGCTTTCAAAGCAAGACAAGCAACCAATGCTCAGGTGTACACATGCACAGATACCACATGCTGCAATCAGACACAGCAGGACCTGTTAAGCTGTGAAACTCATGCACGACCCTACCCACAGCACGGTAGACTCTTCACTACAGTATCAACCAAGCGCCTACACCTGTGCTTAGCACAACAGGTTGAGTTCAGCCTACTACATGTACTACCAGCAGTCTGCAAGATATGACTCTGCAATCATAGTGTGTCTACACCAGTTGAAACTGATTGGTTCAAGTTTCAAGCACAGTAACATCTTCCAAAGCATTACACAGAATACATGAAGCCTATTCCTTATACACATGAGGCCATGACTGGCCATCCCCAATGCCACTGGCACATATACTTCCCAAAACCAGGTGCCAAGTCCTGCCAAACCCTGCTATACACCCTGCACAACCCTAGCACCACCGGGCAAACTTGACTGTGGCATAAGAAATGCACAGGCTCGATAGACTGTACACACATCACTTTGGAGAAATGCAGAGCGTTGACAGAGCCGGGGGAACAGTTGACATCTACGCTGCTTGCATCAATCAGGAGGGCAACCAACATCGATGTCGACAGCCACTAAACGTTTCACTGGGATTACAATAGACGGGCTTCAGTCCAGGCCACAAGCATGAAGTCTTTCAAGGCAGCTTACACGAAGCCTACTCTTTGGATGCATGAGCCCAGATGCTAGCAACCTCAAGAGCTATTTGTAACTTACCAACATCAAGTGCAGGGTTTGCAGGATCCAGTACGAGCAAAGTTACAAACCCCAAGAGCCATAAAATATGTCTGTCTGTACGTATAAGGTAATAGATCCACATGCTCAACAATCGTGACACTTATTATACTCTACAAGTCTGCTGTCATTACGCCGGGTTGGTTTGCATTGGTTCCAAGGCCTTCAGATGTAACATCAAGCGCAGCAACATCCTCCGCAGCAGTGACATCCAGCACACTACCCATATTGAACTACCCTATCCCCCAACAGCTTTTGCTACAACACTGCCCAAAACCAAGTGCAACTCCTGCAAACCGAGCTATGAACGGACACATCCTCGAAGCTGACATGGTAGCCCGTGACATGACCAATCCACATTGTCGACATGCTGCAGCACGAAACAACCTCTTTGAATCTGGTATGTTTACAGTGGAAGGCTTGCAGCGACTGCAAGGGTCTTCAAGTGCAGAACACTGTCAAACGGCACACAACAGGCATACAACCTGGACAAGCGCCCTTAGATGCACAACCCTGACAGCTGCCGGCGACTCACTGCCCAGAACCAAGTGCAGGTGTTGCACATCATACGGTGGAGCCCCGCACCGCCAGAGTTATAAAAACCGCATCTGAGTGTGATATGACAGAGCCAGATGCTCGACAAACTGCAACATACATCAAACTCTATAACTTTGTTGTGACTACGCTAGATGGTCTCCATTGCTTTCAGCAGCAGTGAATTCTTCCAAAGCAGAACGAGAAAAGCATACTACCCAAACAGCCAAACGAAGCACGCGGACGGCGCCATTGCCAAGATGCCAAAACCAAGTGCAAGTCTTGCGGAACCCTGCTGTCACTGTGCAAGTCCAACTGCATCGGGGCACGTCTCATAGTGTAACATGACAGATCCACATGACCAACACATCGAAACATCAATCAGACTCTACACCTTGATGTGCTCAGCACTAGACGGTTTCTAGCATGTCGATGGCCCTCCAGGACAACAAGTCCTCAAATATTACTTCACAAGCATACAAACAAGGCACATGAGCCCGTATTACAGCAACATGAACAGCTCGCACCGACAAACTGCTAAAAACCAAGTGCAAGTCTGCCAACAGCATACTTCAGAGCCCCCAAACCCCAGAGCCATCAAAGACGACTCTCAGCAACAAGTTCTACTGTTTTCATGATTGGTTTCTATCCCGTATTGGTTCCAGATGCTTTAGCCATGTCATAGTGTTTCAACAATCTCTTTACAGTGTTGGCTCACAGCTCGATATTAGCGGCTGTGCCTGCAGCAGCCAGCCTCCAGTGTGACCTCAAGCCATGATACAATCCTGTACTTACCCAGGCAACTACCAGTACCGGGTACAAGATCAACAGAAGCACCTGCAGCAATAAACAGTCACCAAGGGCGCATCGCCTCACATCAGGCTCCGGCAATCAGTGTCACTTTGACATGCAGGATGCTGGCACAGCATAGTTTGCCAAGCAACACGAGCTTCTGCTGGGGCCAAGCCCAGATGGCCATGCAGGACAACTACTATGGCAACTGAGCTTGGTTGGCACAGCTTGCACCAGGGACCTGTCGCAGCCCACAGCTGACACACCATGCATCCAAGTCATGCAACCAAGTCATGCACTTTTCCCACGACAACGTACCTGGCCGATGTACAAAGGCCACGAGGACATGCAGATCCTGCGCTGCATGGCTGCTATAGATGGCGGTAGCGTCTGCTTGTAACGCAGACGGCGCGTCTGCTCAAAGGCATACAGGCCACAGATGGAAGCACAGGACATCACAAGCTGCAGGTTACACCAAACAGAAGTCAGTCAAACCACTCCTAACCCCATCATGTACCAACTGCTCTGCTATGTGTATGGTTACAGGTCACCATAACATCCGCCGCAGGCAACAAAGGCCCCTTCTCCTTTGCCGCATTTGAAGTAGCAACTAGTGTTTGCATGTGCCGCGCAGGATTGCACGCACACCAGCCAGATGCACAATGCCTGCGTGGTTTCTTTACATGCCGCGGTACACCAAGTAATCCATATACACATGCAGCAGCTGATAGCTACACCACCAGCACCCGCTGCTGTGCAGGACCAATGTCGCAGCTGATCCTGCAAGTGACAGTAGGCACATCAGCTGCATGCCAAACCGTGTCTAGTGCTGCATCAGCCAGGCCTACCTGTATAGTTTGTGAAGTTGCTGCACATGTTGCGATTGCCATATCCTGCTGCATCATACTGGCGCTGAAGATGCCTGCCGATGCCTTGTCGAAGTATGTTGCTATCCTGCTTACTACTGCAACTACTGCAGGTTGCTGTCTTGATAGCAGGTCTTGGCATGCTGGTGTTGCACTAGTGCCGCCGAGCACAAGAGCTCCCAGTAGGGACAATGCCGTGGCTGCAGAGTGGACACAGATGAATGTCAGCAGGACCAGCAGTCATGTAGAGTGTAACCTGTGGTTTTGAACGATTTGATAGACCGCTGGGACGTAGCTACAGCATACATGTATTGGAGAGAATACCCAGAATGATGTACAGCCCCTGACAATCTCGAGACGCATTGTGATGGCCTCTCTATGGAGCATTGAAGCAGATCCGCCCGAGGTTTAGGCACTGACAAACTACTTACCCTGCGCCCAGTAGTCGAGGTAGAAGAAAGACAAGACAACATTGTGGATTGTGCCAGGCCTTAGTACCAGATGCCAAAGTATCATCTGCCAGGCACTTGAGGTTTGCAAGTTCTTGCTGCCGTTCAACAGCAGTATGCTTGGGATAGTAAGCAGTCGCCTGAATGTTGTGACCGCACGCAGGTGCTTGATATGCCACTCGTGCCACCTGCTGTTGGTGCGCTGATGGTGGCAAAGTGTAGCCGCAATCATCATGCAAAGGGCCGTATACAGTTGCATGACAGAAAAAGGTCTTGATACAAGACAGCAGACCACCCAAATGGCCAGATCAGCCGGGAGGGAGACTTGCAAGTGAACTATGAAAGTTCGAGCCGTGTACCACTGTTGAAAAGCCTTCTCTACGAAGCGTGGAGTGAACTGGACGTCGAACAACAAACCGTGTCTTGGTGTGTGACTAAGCAGCAGCTCGGTACGCCTGGATGGTGCGTTGTAACGCTCATTGAATATAGAGTAGCGCGACGTAGCTGCAAGCTTCGCCGCATCAAACGGGAGATCATTCTGGCCATCAGCCATGTCGCATCAAGTTCTCCAACCCGTACACAGTTTACACTACTCTGCCTTGGGCGCCTGCAGAGGCAATGTTTGATAGCGGCACAACAGACACAATGCAACCGCTGCGTGGGAATGAAGGTGCGCAAGCGTCGATGGCCAGGCTGGGCGTCACCGTTTCAACTGCCCACTGATGCTTGAGAAGTCAGACGCCTCCTGGGCTTTCATCTGCCCTTCAAGCCCACCATACTCGTCAACTTGATGTACACGATCATCCCACAAAAGATCACAGCGACTGCCAACAGCAGCAGCAAAGTCTGACAGAAGTTCCAACTGCTCTGTTTGTACTGCTGCTTGGCTTTTGCTGCTACGGAGTGCGCATTTGCTGTGCTGTGCTCCAAGTACACTTCGGTATCGTCAAGAATCTTACCACGGAACCTAAGACAGCAGCGACGCAGTACAGGGCCATGTGAGACCAGGAAATGCCTACTACACACCAAAGTGCCGCCGTTGAGCTGCAGCAGGTAGACCCCATTCACTGTCGGAACAGCTAAAGTGCGGCATGCTCGCTTCAGCAAGCTTCTACAAGCCAGAAGAACATGTATCGGATGCAGATGACACGCGTGATCTACACAAAGCCGCTAAAGACGTGTTGCTTGAAGTAGCTGATCATGCAACTGCGCCTGATGCCCATCAGCTTCTTGCACTTTCAACCTTCTAGAATACTCACATAACTCCCTCTCAACAGTTTTGTAGCTTGCAGTACTAGCCTTGTAGCTTACCTGATGGCATTCTGCATAGCTACAGTGCTGGCCTTTAGCTCCTGTCCCATATCAAGCAGCTCAGTTGTCAGTTCGTCCTGCAGTCGCTGCTGTGTTTGTAGCTTCTCCTGAGCACCGTTGCTGAGTGTGAACGCTGCATCAGCGATTTCACTGCTTCCTGCAGTTGGTCGCGCTGCTGCTGCAGCTGCTGGTGGTGGTGTGCTGTGTGCTGCTGATGGCTTCGGGGTTCTGTCTGGTGCTGCCGGGCTAGTTGGACTGATCTTGCCGGTGTCTCTGGCTGCTGCTTGTTGAGCCCTGTCATGCACAAAGGTTGCGACAAGAGCAAGTCTGTGAAACATGTTGAGGCCGGTCGTGTCGTGTACAAAACAGACTGCATTCCAGTCAGCCTGCTGGCAGATAGCGTTTTCTGCAACTGACACGACGGGTAGTACATCTGTCACCTTGTGCTGGAGGTTGCTATGAAACCTGTGATAAAAGTATCGATGTGCACGCGGTCACAAGCAGCCATTGGCCGGCATGCCTACTGTCCAAGTGAATGTCCAAACACGCGTCAACCCTGGACTGAAGAGTAACCCGATGGTGCAAGCTCAACTAGGATGTGAGGCTGTGTACAGAAAAGACCTACGTCCCAAATGTCAGAGTCTTTGCTGACAACTCACCTAGTGCTTCTGAGTAGTTTGTCAGCTGTGACCTGAGCCTGTGCTGTGCCCGCTGCTGCACCTGTGCTGTTGCCTTCATAAGGCCTGCTTTGCCTGGCTGTGGCCTTCAAGCAGTATGCTGGCAGCTGTTGCGGCCTCAACTCCTCAGAGATGGCCTTAACACAAGCTTTGTACTGTTGCAGGACATCATTGCTGGGCCTGCAAGCATGGACTATAACTATCGGGATGTATGGGTGAGCTTGCACATGGTACTGCTTGGAAACAGTGCACCCGATGTGCCAAGAGTATACAGCGAATGAGCACAGTACAGTAATCACCACAACACAACTGTACACAGCACCCAACAGACTTTAAACATGAAGTTGCACTGGGGCGTCTTGAAGATGTGCGGCTCTGTTACTGCAGTCAACTGAAGCAGCACAGTCACTGGCCACAACTGTGCAAAGATGGTTGCACACTGAAACTGATTGAACCTGACAAAGTCCACATCGCACGTATGGATAGGGAAAGACAGCCACTGCATGCCAGCAGGAGGTGACACTGCTGGAGCACTGGGGCCAACAAGACAGCTGCAATGGGTGCTCCTGACCTGTCAGCATCGTTCTGTTCCAATTCGTATAGTTTCTCTTGAAGAGCTTCCACTATCTGTATCAACGGCACTGCCAGTTCACTACAGCAACAGGTCGGTGTGTACTGCTCTGAAGCGCTAGCTGCCCTTACACAATGAAACTTTGGTTCTGACCTCCAGTTACCATCTTCATGAGCCGCTTGCTGCTGGGTGTGATGATAACAGTGCAGCAACATACGTCGGAACATAACCTCCAACTGACTACTGCCAGGTGGCGGGAGTCCTTCAACAGCGACAGCCATGATGGCCAAAATGATACGAGGGTGGCAAATCCGTACTTCAACTTTGTTCCACCTGAGAGGTCACATCGTGAGCGTCTCCAAAGACGAGGACGAAACGGGCAGCACGAGATATGGAGGGCTTCCCATGTGAGTGGTCAAGGCCGCAGGCACCGCTAGGCAGCTCCTACAGCATGATCATTGTGCTCTCAAACATCTCGAGTTGCCATTCGATGTATTCGGGCTTCACTTTGAAGTGACATGGTTACGAGGCAGGTGACGTGACATCGGCCTTCTCCACACCTCACCGGCCTGGGCGTGTATTTGGGCGAAGCTCTGCACGAGTCCCGTTATTACCACCACCAAAGGTGTCAGCTACGCGTTGTTGGCACGGTCCGTTAGCTATCATACAGACTCCCAGCGTTGTCTAGGTGTAAGCAACCATGGCAGCTATTCTGTCTCATAGTTCAGTAGCAGCTGGATGCCCAGCCCGTCAGCAAGCATGCAGCAGCGTGCGCTTCGCGCCGTTGTTGCTTCCAAGACACCAGCAGCATGCCGGAAGGGCCAACGAGCGCCGAGCCAGCTGTGTGGTGCCACAGGCATTTGCACCTTCTTTTGGTGGACCGCGTGGTTCATTAGACCCACTTGCCAGCAGCTGGCAGTCTACAGAGTGGACACCGGGGCGTTTGCTTACGGTAAGGTCGCTGACTTGCACACGATGCTGCAGCCCGAACCGCAGTGTTGTACCTCAGGCCAACCTCAATACTCGGGTGGATTATTGCGGTGCATGCATCCGTGGTCTCTGCGCATTGACTGTCAGTGACGCTATGGCGCCAGCGACTCTGTGGCCAGCCTTGACATCATCATGTGTGGTTTCCTTGCGGTTGCAGGTGAACAGTCCCGAGCAGTTCGATGATCTAGTAGCTGCACATGCAGACAAGCTGATTGTGCTGATGTGCAAGTCCCACAGCTGCCGTCCTTGCAAGATGTTCACACGCAAGTACATGTCCATTGTAAGTACACGCACAGCCTCAGTTGTAGCCAGCACGGTTGCAGTAAACTTTGTGTGTACGATGGTGTGGCTGGGCTCGGGAGTGCATCACGCTTTGGCCTTGCTTTCACATCATACTAGCGTACTGAATTGGCATTCAGCCACTGGGTGCTGCTGCGCAGAGTATGCGTTGCTGACAAAAGCCGTGTTGGTTATGTATGTGCAGGCTGAGCGATTCCCCGAGTGTATACTGTGTGAGCTTTACGGCGATGAAACTCCTGATACCCGCAAGATGATGATGAGGCTGCAGGTCAGTAGCAACATTGCGAGCATTCATAGATTGTTGCCGGGATGGGCCAGTTGGCCTGTCTTGCAAGGGTTGTGATTTAGTGATACTGGTGTCCCGATCCTGTCATGGGGCTACAGCGACGGGCAACAGCAGTAAGTGCTATGTGTTTGTATGTTGTGTGTCTAGTGGACCTCATCAGCTATGCTGTCTGTCGTGCAGGTGAAGGTTACGCCAACTTTCCGCATGTACCGTCAGCGGGAGTGCGTTAACGTTGTTACTGGCACCAATGACAAGAAGCTTATGCGCGGTATTCTTTCACAGCTGTTCCCAGCTGAATTGGTAAACCATGAGCACGAGATTGCAGACACCATGTCAGTTGACGAGGAGGAGGAGAAGGTAGCTGCAGCTGCAGTACACTAAGCATGTTACAAAACAGCAGCTGTAGCCAAATTTGTGCACACAGCACCAGCTGCAGCAGATTGAGGAGCTGGCTTGGGCTTGAACGTATAGACAACTGGATTGCTGTTGCAGTGGTGCAATACAGTGGGATGGATGTGTCAGATTGTCATTGTCCTCAGCAAGGGGTGCTGTCGGCTGTTGCCAGCCTGTATGGGTATGTGTAGCGTTGGATCTCCACATAACAACACAATAGTGGTCTACTTACTGACAAGTATCTGCAGGTTTCACTGTGGCGTGGCTTTAGGGCACCTGCAAGATGGTGCTCTGTGAAAGCTGCTGCTTCTCCTTAGTGCATGCTGTTGCATTCAGCTGCCGTCTACTTTGCATTTGGCTTGCTGCATTCAGGGCTCAACATGCACTGTCTGTTGATGTTGTCACTAAGTAGTTCTTTGCAGCTACTGCGTGCTTCCGAGCTACTGCGTGCTTCCGAGTCCAGCACATATTCTACTTGATACTGCAGTGTTCAACACCTGCTGGCCAAGCAGGTGCAGCACTTGCAGGTGTGGAGTATGCTCTGCTTTGATATTGGCGACAGCAGTTGACAGATGGTTGCTGGTGTAGCTGCTTCTAGGTTTATGAACTTGATATGCGATGTGTTGGTCCAATGGTCACTTGGCATGGCTACCAGGTTTTACTAGCAAAGGACATGTCATAGTATGCTTGATATAGGGGCAAGTAGCAGCAGCCTCATTCCAGTGGACCATGCAGCCATGGCACTGTTGGTTTGTGCTGCAGTTTACTGCTGTCTTTGTTGTGTCCAGTGCAGTCTTATGTGTGCTATAGGCTGCGGGCCTTGTATCAGTTGCAGCAATACAACAGCATACTTTGAGTTGGTGGATCCATTCCCGTACTGTTCTGGCCCAGTATGGTTTGTCCAGTGGCTTCAGATCGCACAGCAACAGTATCGGGAGGCAGCCGGTGCGTTTGTTTAAAAACAGAAAGGCCATTGGGTGGTGGGAACTACTTTGCTGAGCATTCTGTCTGCGTATACGCAGCTACCTTGTACCATATACCGGCGGGCAGCTCAAGCAGTGCTATTGCTGCCTTGTTCGAATCTGCCTTGTGTTTAGCTAAGTGTGGGCTTGTTTTGGGGTTTTACACGTCAACTATTGCATTGCACTGAGTGAACATTTCTTATGGCTAGTGGGGTGATTGGTGACAGAACTGACATGCAGTAGTGTGCAGCACTTGAAATGTATAGTCATGCACGAACAGCATTCTGGTATCTGCATGAACTGCAACAGCTGCTGCTATGACAAGGGGAAGTCTTGCAGCCAGTGGTTACTTGGCTCTAGGGCATGCAGCACATGCTGGGTGGCCGCTGTTGCTGGCAGCCGCTGTGGCGTTTGTGGATTTTGTGGCCTGTTGGCCATGGCTGATAAGGTATGTTATGGTATGAATTGTGAGGATGCATGTGAGCTTGTTGTTCTGCCACCCGAACCAAAGTGAAGGTCTCGTGGTCCCTCTGACTATGACCGACACAAGCTCGTAGTGTATGCTTGCCACTCAGCTGTACAAGGCTAAGCCAGGTGTTGCATTCGTGTTTGGTAGGAAATGATCAACATGGTTGATGCTTATGCCACCTGGTATGTATGCACTGCAAAGGATATGCTGATGTATGAGGCTCTGGTCCTGCGAAGGTTTTGCCACAACTTTCGCAAAACCAGAGCCTCATACATCAGCATATCCTTTGCCTGCATGATGCAGGCAGTTGCATGACATAACATTGTAGGGAATAGGAAGCAATAGTCGGCGCATGTTGTCAACATCAAACCTATACAGCATGGACCATGCAAGTTTCATATCTCATCTGCATGGAGCTGAGTTGAGAATGTCATTGGGAGCCTCTTGAAGTGGGAGATGTTTCCATGGAATAGTGTTGCGCCTGCAGCTTTGGGATGGCGTGTGAGAGTGAGAGACAAGAGTGAACAGATTGTAATCTACAGTTCCGCTGGAAAGTCTTATGAAGTTTTTACTTCTGTTATGGAAAGTATAACAGAAGTAAAAACTTCATAATACTTTGTGAACATGTATAACAAGCATGGATCAAAGTATCTGCTGGCATATACATGACGTGGACTAAGTACCGTTGCCAGCAGGATGAATCGCAGTTTATGCCATTATGATGTTTCTGACTTTCCGTGCAGGCATTGGATAATTCTCAGAAAAAGAAGGCTGTTTTTGGCGATTTGCATGGGGTTCCTGACAGCAGCACACTCACTATGATGCGAATTGACGTCTGTACTTCTGCCTTTGATCCATGCTTGTTCTACATGTTCACAAAGTATTATGAAGTTTTTACTTCTGTTATGTCTGTGCGTGCGCTTGCTTTGAAGGAGCAGCATGACCATGATAGTCTCAGCAATGAAGCGTTTGAAACCATTCTCCAGTAGCACTGTGGCGCTGCTAGCAGCGCTGCTCGCACACACCTCGCACCGCCTTGGTGTGAGTGTTTGTGCAGCGTTCCAAGCTTGGTTCGAGGGTACCCGCCTGACCTGATCATCCCACTGGTGCCCCCGCCGAGCGAGCCGCGGATGTGGTGGCCACGGCTGTCGACGGCGGAACGGGCCGGCTTGTAGCTCTACGGCACCATGTGGTTCGGGCCGGTGTGATGTCACGGCCGTGTTAGTAAACAGAAGTCAAAGTTTCGTGATATTTGGACACAACATAGCTTTCACTGTGATTGCATGAAGGCCGGCCGACCGACGGAGGCCCGAGTGTGGTAAGGAAGATTTATCTCACCATCTGTAAGCCGCCAATGAATGCCTATTTCTGTCAACAGTCGCTATATATATATCTAGCAATTGGGTAGCTTATATATACATCTCTAGCAGTTGTACGCTGCTTCTACTAAGGATGTGGATTCTGTGCAAGACTGCCATCCCTGACTTTGACGAAGCCAGCCTGTGCCATGACGCTGACGACGTTTACAAGCAGCAGTCTGTGATGCGCAGCAGGGCTTGCTGAAAGTCTCTGATAAACTGTTGATCAGTGGACAGGCCGGACAGGGGACACGCTGTAGCCGATAACTGAATCTGCACAGCCCTTGAGGTCTGTTACTGCTGCTGTATGCTGGAGTCGCACCGCACAGATGAACCATACTTGGCAAATTGACTCAGTTCGGAACCTTGTTACACTGAGGCGACATGCAACAAGACCAACACTAGCATACTGTGTGCTACAGCCATCGACACATCAATGTAGCAGGCTCACAGGCACTCCGCCGACCTGCACAACATACAGCAGCACACACCTTGGTAACAACCATGTGATCTACTGCATGAAGAATCACACTGCATTGTCTGGGGAGGACTGACCGACAGCTTGGCACACTAGCATATGTCCGCTGTTTGCACGTTGCTGAAAAGGAGCGCACTGCCAGTACTACAATCCCAAACACACTCCAGGCTTACTCAGCGTGTTCTGTGATGTTGGCAGTACCAACAGTGTGTTTACCGGCTTGGCCTGTTATGGCACATTCGTTGTATTCTGTTCCAACAAAGCATTAACAACAGCCGGAATGTTCCTTTGCCTGTACAAGTTCACATGTTGGGATGATACAAGCAAGGCCTAAGCTGCAATGCAAGCACATGACTAGATATGATCCCTGGTAGCCTGTCTGCTGCTGTTGCAACACCACTGTTGCCTACCTGCTCAGACAATGCTGTTGGCTGCGCTGGCAATACGTGGCCACAGATCGGCGCACTCCTTTGCCACGGGACCGGTGATGGCGGAACCTGAGAGCAAAACACGGCAGAAGACAAAACCTTGTCACAGACTGTCGCTCAACACACACCCCAGTCATTCAAGGTTTCACATGTTCAAGGTGCTGTTGCTGACAGATACATGCGTCGTCGTCCAGAGTAGGATGCAGACTCGTGGTTGCAAAACATCGGCTATGCTGCGGCGAGACACCACACAGCAGTTTCGACACCTCCCTCCCCCCAGATGAAATTACATTGTGACTGAGCTGTAACTGAAGCTGCATCAGAACTAGATTCTATAACCTTCTGGCTGGAACTGAAGCCGCAGCTCTGTCGTTTCTGAAGTGCTATCCTGCTGCGGCTGCGACGGCCTGCTGTTGCAGGTGCCTGTATGCTGCTGCATTGAGCTGCCAGTGCCATGCTAGCGAATGCAGCTGCTGCTGAGCAGCAGGAAGGACAGGCCAGGTATCTGCTGACATCCAGCCCAACACCGTCTATCCTGCCTTGGTTACAGATACATGTGCTGGGCATACACAGAGCCGCCTGCACAGATATCCGCCAGATGCCAGCTTTGCTGGCGCGAATTCAACGCCGATTTCAAAGCCAAAGCAGCTGTTGGAGCTCCTGCCCTGGACTTCCACACAGCATTGAGCCACCTGTTAAAGGCATCCTCCCCACTGTGCTGCGAAGGTGCAGCGCTTCTCAGGTGCTTACTGGCTGTCTTGGTGGTTCTGCTGTACTGCGCGTGCAGCTTGTCGCTGCAGCTGCTGTTGCTTGTCTGCTACAATATACCCTGCTTACTCGCCCGCAGCTACTGCTGGTTATGCTGCACAGGATCTATTGCGTCCCGGTTCATCTGCTCACCCTTCATCTCTCCCTTGGGGTTGACAATGACACCGGCATTGTCCTCGAAGTAGATGTAGGTGCCCTCCTTTCTCCTCCAAGGCTTGCGCTGGCGGACTATCACAGCAGGGGTCACTGCAGCAAAGCAAGACAGCAGACACCAGGTATACTTACACTGTGAGCTGCATGCGCAGCTAATGTGGTCAGGGGCTTCAGATGAGGGCTGACAATATGGAGTTTGCTGTTACGTCGTCCTGTGCTGAGGTTGCTCCCTGCTGTTGTGACCCAGCTGCTGACACAGAAGCAGTATCAGCTGGTGCTGAGACAGCACAGATCATCGACCACTACTGCTGCTGCAAGGGCACGGAAAGGCACCACTTCTGGCACTATTTTTGCGTTGCTGACAGGCTAAGCTCCGGATGTCGCTCTGGCAGCCAGTACTGGTCGACTGGCTGCTGCTGCTGTTTCTGTCCTTCCGGTATGCTGTTGCAGGCCCGTCATGCTGCGACAGGGAAGCTAAACGCACCCTTCTTGCGCAGATCAGGCTTTCCCTTCTTGACTGTGGCCATAACCATGTCTCCGGGGCCACCTGCGGGCAGACGGTTCAGCCTGCTTCCCCAGCCGCACACGGAGATGATGTACAGGTTCTTGGCTCCTGTATTATCTGCGCAGTTCATCACTGCTGCCACTGGCAGACCCAGTGACATAGCAAACTTGTTGCCAGAGGTACCACCCCTTCCTCTCTTTGACATCTTGGCGACCTACAGAAGGATCCCTGTCAGCTCCAGCAACGACGCAGCAAGCTAGCCAACGCTACTACACACCTGTGAGAACCAGTGGGGCCTCCACAGGAAAGAGGGCGAGTCCGTGCAAGCGCCGCACCTATATCAGACTTCAGCTCGAGCTCAGACCCCTAAACCCGGTACTACAAACTTGAGCACTTCGTTATGGCTCAACAGTAACCGCTTTGTTGTGCGTGTCTCAACAAAGAAGATGGGTCACAGCAGGGGGTGGTGACCTGCACACCTATCCTCGGACAGTCATCCGTTGAGTTCGCGCTTTGCGAGCGCTTGGGGGCTTTGAAGACTACTTTTGAACCGCGGTTGCTGGCCATAAGTGCTTTCCATGGCCTATCTATGACGCCTAGGCTAACGTGTCAGTGCCTACCTGCGACCATCTGTTGATGTTCAGTGGCAATGAGGTCTCTTCGGTTGGGCCAAGACAGCATCTCTGAGACGCTCGGTAGTCGCAGACTGTCCTAGTAAGGGCTTTTGCAGCGGCATATGCCGTACCCCACCAGCCATTGGCTGTGCAACCACATCTGAGCAACGGCAGGAGTGCAGGAGCACTAGCCACTTGTGCCAAAGCGCTGCTGAAACACAATGGTAGCCATGGAGGAGCTGCTACCGCAAGCTGTGCTGCGACAGATTGGCGATAAGCTGTATGAAAAGCGCAAAGTCGCAGCATTGGAAGTAGAGCAGATCATCAAAAGGCTTGCAGCAGCAGGGGACACAGCTAAGATCAGCGCAATCATTGACAAGCTGATCTCAGACTATGCGTTCTCTCCACAAGCCAATCACAGGAAGGTACAGCGGCTGGCAATAACCAGACAGCTGCCGCAATCAGCTGCGCTGGCAGCCTTGCAACAGTGGGCTCCCTGCTATGGCCTATCGGCTGTCAGCTGCGGGAGCCACGCATGTTCTGTTCCCTGTTGACTCTTGCAAACGCACACAGCACAAGCAGCACAACACACGGCGCCTTATATGCCACTGCCGGTTGCTGCAAGCAGTAGGCAATTGAGCTGCTTAGGCCTAAGCATATCTTGTGTGAGCTGCTGGTGCCAGCTCTCATTGGTGCTATGCCCCTCTGTGTGGCCTGCAGGGTGCCCTCCTGTGCCTAGCAGCTGCCACTGTTGGACTCGGGGAGCCCAGTGAAGCATATCTGCGGCAAATAGTGCCACCAGTGCTGGCCTCATTTACAGACCAGGACAGCAGGGTCCGCTACTATGCCTGTGAGGCACTGTACAACATTGCAAAGGTGCGAAGACTGCTGCAGCAGCATTTGGCTGTGCATCTATGAGCTGACATGGCGCCCTGTCAGCACCTGCAGCAGTGGCCTGTCCTGTTGTAGGTGCAGGAATGCAGGGTCCATGCCAGGATGTAGCCACAAGACCACTTACAAGTTGCCAGCGGCAGCATGTGTTGCTGAAGGTGATTGACTCCAAGAGAGTAATCGACATGGTGGCAGTGTGCTTACGAGTTGTACCTTTGCTCTCTGGCTGCCTGAACAGGTGTCCAGAGACACATTCATCGTCTTCTTCAGTGAAGTCTTTTATGCGATGTTCAGGCTGTGTGCTGACAGTGAGCAGAATGTGCAGAATGCAGTGCAGTTCCTTGACAACCTTGTCAAGGTGAGCAGAAACAGCAGCAGCAGCAGCGACACTGCAACGGGCAGACGCATTACCCCAGCTGTCAGAGCACAGCAAATGTCAAGTTGCAGCTGTGAATTACTCCATGGGGCCGATCCGGCATATGCCAGGTAGTAGCAGCACAAGTTCGGCTGCAACAGCAGCTGGTTTGTCATTTAGTTCAGCCCAGATCATCCATGTTGCCATTAGTATCAATCATCAAGTAGCAGTCAACCACAACATAAGCAGTGCTGGATCTGCGGTGGTCATGCTCTGCAGGACATTGTGACAGCTTCCCCACACTTCAGCATAGAAGGCTTCATCCCTAGGTTGCGAGACTATCTGAGGGTTACCAACCCGTATAAAAGGCAGTTCCTCATCAGCTGGGTGAGCCTGTTGTGTGTGCACTTGGAAATGAAGTGGTTTGCAGTTGGCAAGTAACACCTGCTGCAGCTCATTGTCTATCAGCCATGTCTTATGTGAGCAATGCGTCTGAGCCCAGGCACAATGCACATGCATGCCGTTCTTGCATGAACAGTGTGCTGACGTACCTGGTGCAGATCACAGAGCAGATTTCAGTTTTGTGTATGGGCAACACAGCAGTGCGTAATGTGCACTGCAGCCACTGATTATCTGCACAAGAGTGGCGGTGTCTGTGCTGTTTGGTTTTCACCAGGCATAGTCAACAATTGTGGAGCTGGCATTGGTGGTGTTGCTTTGCCAGGTGTCTGTTCTTGACAGCGTTCCGGACCTCGACATGTTGGCTTACCTGCCACAACTGCTGGATGGCCTGATGAACCTGCTCAGTGACCCAAACAGGGAGATCAGGGTAGCAGCGCACAAGTGTATGATGGAGTTCCTGGTGGAGATACAGGTCAGCGCCTTGGTTCAGGGCAGTGGCAGTACACATGTTGAACTGATGGCTTCCCTTCTTATGAGCTGCACTGTCGTGTACAGCAAGCACACATGCTGCTGCAGGGCCACACACATCAGTACAGTGTCAATGCTTGCTTGTTGAGCTGAACACTTAGCATGTGTACTGCTGTATCATGCTGCAGGCAACTCCCACTGTGGACTGGGTGGCCCTGGCATCGATCCTGGTGGACAAGGCATCCAGCCAGGATGAGTTTACACGTATCACAGCCATCAAGTGGATCAAGGTTTGTTCACATCTGCAGTAGAAGTAGTGTTGAGGCCTGTATGCACTACTGCCATGCTGCACACTGAACAGCTTCCCAATCGAGTATTCTCCTGCCTATGCCCCATTTCACCAATGGATGGGCCCCAATGGATGGGCCCCAACTTTCGCAGACGTTGCTTCACAGATCTCACCGTTGCTCAATTGCTTAATTGGTGTGATGCAGGAGTTTGTTGAGCAAGCCAGTGGGCAGCTTGTTGGGCTGTACCCTGAACTCATCGGGGCTGTGCTGCCAAACATAAGCCATCCAAACAAGGACATTCAGCAGGTAAAGCTGAGAGACGACGGCTTACCAGCTCAACCCTTGGTGTGTGTTGCGAGAGCTTCGTCTCCACAGTTGCCAACAGCTTTATTTGTGCAGTGAGTGCTCTGCCGAGGGCACACATCAGAGTCTACAACAGCTCTCATGCCTTAGCACAGCCTGCCCTGTGATGAAGTTTTGTAACCTCAGCTGGCTGCTGCTGCCCTGCAGGTGTCCAAAGAGGCCAATGCTGCCCTGCTCAATCTCCAGCCTGTTGCTGAGCTGCCGGTCAAGGTGGATGTCGCACCAGTGCTGGCAATCATCAGCAGGGAGCTGCGAAGCGAGCAGGAACCAACACGCTTGGAAGCACTAAGATGGTGAGGCGGGATGGTATACCTGTAGCACGCCAGTTCATGCCGTGCTTGCATAGAACCTCAACACGGTCACTCTGTGCATGTTAGAAACATGCTGAGAAGCTTGCACTGGCTTATGTCAGCAGGTGTCATCACTTACTGACGCATGTCTTCTTATTGGTGGCGCCCAATGTGCCGCTGAACAACCGAGCCACAGCGTAGTACGCGCCACACTGCTTTATGTGCTTTGCAAACTCTGAAACCATGCCCAAGCTTTATGTATGTCTGCTGTTGCTCTTGCAGGATTCACTTCTTGCTGGTTCGCAATGAGGATGAAGTGTTCGGGCAGCTGGCAACTCTGCTGGCTGCCTTGCTTGATGCACTGGCTTCTGACAGTGAACGAGTAGTGCTGCAGGCCTTGAGTGTGCTGGGCAGTATTGCGGGGCATCAGCAACACTTCAGAAGGGTGCTTATGAGCTTGTTAGATAGGTAGGCTGCTGGTTGTGTTTGCGGGTCCTTGGTAGGCATGGGCAACATGCAGTGATGTGCCAGCACCACACGTGGTGCAGTGCTGCAGATCGCAAGATAGACACCTGGCTTGGTGTTAGTCCTGCAGGAAGCAGGACTCACCAGCATGGTCAACCGACCAACACCAACACCAACAGCCAGGCACTTACCTCTGTTGATTACCCTCATCACATGTAATTCTTCAAATCTCCTCCAGTCTACCTCAGTTAATTTATTGTGTCACTGCAGATTTCGTGGTGATGCTGGGCTGGTGCTTCTACAGAAAGGTGGCCCTCTAGTGATCAGGCGTCTGTGTGCAGCTATGGGGCCAGAGGTGGTCTTCAGGGAGTTCGCAAGCATACTGGATGTTGAGCAGGACCTCAGCTTTGCGTCTACTATGGTGCAGGTGGGATATTGCAACCCTTGCCGCTGACCATTGCTATATAGTCGAGCCCTGAAACTGCAAACCTGATACAGATTCCATGTGCACTTACCAGAGAGTGTTTCACATGGCTTGAGTTCCTTGGGCAACCCTCATGTAAACCTCAAGTGAAGTCGGAATTGCGACCATGGGCACTGGCCACCATCAATGGCTGTTCTCAGCCCACTGACCATCGGGTGAGGTGATGTCTTTGCTACAGGCGCTGAACCTGATACTGCTAACAGCTGGTGAAGTGCGTGACCTGAGAGACTCCCTCAGGGAAGCGGCCAGCAGTGACAATGGCAGTACAAACTTCCTAGCTCTGTACAGCTGCTGGAGCCATAGTGCAGGCAAGACACAGTGCACCTGCGTTCGCATCTTTCAACTCTCAGCACGCCGACACGATGGCACTTGGGGCTGCTTGTCGTTTTCTTATACCAGTTAATGCTTGTTGAAACCTGCATGTCCCTGTCTGTATGTCTGACAGGGAGCTTGCTGTGACATGTTCCATCTACACATCTGGTCCTTGGGCTGAGCCTCACAGCAGTATGTTGTGTTGTGTGCTGCAGGTGCATTGCTCAGTCTCTGCTTGTTGGCTCAGGTCTATGGTCATTGCTGCGACATCATACAGAACCTCAGCATCCTACCCCTTGGTGCAGAAGTACTAGTGCAAATAGACAGATTAGTGCAGCTCCTAGAAACACCAGCATTTGCATTCTTACGGCTGCAGCTGCTGCAGCCATCTAGACACCCGGACTTGCTACGAGCTATGTATGGCCTGCTCATGCTGCTACCACAAAGCAGTGCATTTAAAACATTGGCAGCCAGGCTCAACGCTGTACCTGCAGTAACACTCATGCAGCTTGAAACCGTGCAGCAGCAAGTGAGCAGTAGCAAAAGCGGCAAGCAGCAGCAACCTCCTCAGCAGCAGCGGCAGTGGGCGGACTTTGACAGCTTGCTCAAGAGTTTTGTAGCCAGGCAGCAAGATCATGCTGTGGATGAAGAGCGCAGGCGGTTGGTAATAGAGGGCCTTCGGATAGAAGAGGATATACAGAAAGAGCATTTGCAGCAAGCTATGGCCGCAGCACTGGAGAATACTACGGGGGCTGCTGCGGACGGTGTGGTTAGCACAGCAGTCGACAGCCAGGCAGCAGACTCCGCAGCTACTGGTCACAGCAGCGGGCCTGGCACCATCAGCTAGTTTTTGGAGGCTGCATCTGCACCATCGACTGTCTGGGCGATGACGGATGCATGTCGACAGCACTGTGGCCAACTGAGGGAATTCAGGAAAAGCTGTGGTGGTGATGGGTAGTGCACCATGCATGAAGGAAGGCCAAGGCAGGACTGCAGCAAAGCCTGCTCACAGTGCGGAGGCCACACAGGGAGTTGTGAAGCGTCAGAGGCTAAGAGACCTCTGGAAGGCTGTTGCAGGTCCTGCTTATGCTCGTGTTTGATTGCCCCTGCAAAGTCAACTCTGCTCGAGTTTGCTGTACCTGCTTTTGTCGCCTTCAGAGGCAGGTTGGTTGTCACGCAGCAGTCGACGCAGCAGCCTGGCTGCAGCATATCCGGACGTTGTATGTGTAGTCTCGGCCATTGCTGCTTTGCTTGGTCGAAATCATATGTGCTCCTTATTGATGTTCTTTTCTCGGGTTTCGCGTACCAAGGGGGTTGCCCGTGTAGTGTACGTCAACTGCGGGGCACAGATCGCTGCTGCCAGTCCGGGGTTAGGCAAAGGAATGCAATCAGCGACAGTGCCACATAAGCTTTGCTTGTATACAACGGTCCTCGTGGTCTGCCAGCGAACATGGTCCAGAGTGATTACCCACCCAGTCATCCCGGGTGACCCTCACCCGGGGGACTGTTCGACGACGTGTCGGAACAGCCTGTTGCCGTATCGCACCCAGCAAAAGGGCTCCCTTGTGTTAACTTGGAGCTGATATTATTTTTTTTCGTCAATAACTGTCTGTATTATGCTCAAGTCCCCCGAAGCACCGACTGCGAAACTGTCCGTGCTCACGCTGCAGCACACCGAGCAGAGGCCATAGTGGTACCACTATCACACAATAGCAAACACAGTGATTATTCAAGCTGACCATCACACGCCAAGCAACGGTAGTTCTTGGATGGGCAGCGGGAGGTTACACTGGCCCTCACTCTCGTGCTGTCTCTGCGGCTGGCTGGCACACCCGCCGAGATCACATCGCGCATTACATGTATAATAGCCCCTAGTAGTAGAGCTTGCACGTCTGTAAGCATCGTGCTGATCAAATTCTTGCCTAATGACCGCATTTTCGGTCCATAAAGCTCTGTGTTGCATTGTATCATAAGGTTGTGCTTTAGACATTTGTTAGGAGGCGCATGCGACACTTGGCAGCTTGACTAGGCAGCATCGCAAGGCGGATGGAACGTCTCAAGCAGCTGCTTGGCAAGCGTGCCAATTATGAGCGCGTTGCCGACACCGAGATGGCCACAGCGCCATCCTCTGTGCACAAGATTCCCTCTTCGGCGCTGGTGAGCACTCTAGGCTGCGCTGTCGTGCCCTATTGTTGCTTGTAGCCTGGGAGGCCACCTAACAATGCTTGTTCACGTTTTCTGCCACATGCAGCTGTCTGTCAAGGGCATGACATGTTCTGCGTGCACGGCGGCAGTCGAGGCAGCTCTCAGGTGATCAATCAGGCGCTTTGACCACTTGTGGCATCGTATCAGCCTTGCAGCAGGGAGCAGTTTGTAGCAGCAGCTGTGAGATGGAACAACGATAGCTTTGCTGACGACTTTTTTGCTGTCAGCACGCGCCCTGCATTGGATGGTTGCAGAAATGTTTCTCTGACGGTTGCAAAGGCAGCCAGCAGGCTCTTGCTTCTAAAGCACGTGCCCGCTGCAGCCCTGGCCGGTGCACGCGCCGACACCCGGTTCAACCAAGCAGCCAGTCAGACAAGTAGAAATGGCAAGCGATAGCTCAGTACGACAATCTTGGGGATCATGTTGCTGCAGGGCCGTGCCTGGTGTTACAAAGGCAGAAGTCTCTTTGCTGCAGCTGTCAGCAGAGGTGCAGTATAACGCTGCAGTAGCTTGCACTGACGACCTCGTAACAGCAGTTGATGATTGTGGCTTCGATTGCAAGCTGTTGTCAGTACATAGCTTGGAAGAGCCAGAAGAACAAGAGCAGCGACCGCAGGTGGGAGCCCGTAGTGTCACACACAGCACATGCAGGGCTAATGGCATGGGAATAGCGGCAGATGTGCCATCTTATCCTAGCTGGCACATCTGCTGCGTTGCCTAGGACCACTATCCGCTGCCTTGACTGCTCTCAGAATATGCTTGACTGCTCAGAGGATATGCTGCTCAGGGCCCAAGAACTGCAGCTGTGCCTGGCTGAAATCTGCTGCGATTGTGATTGCAGGTAGCCCGCCTCAGTGTACAAGGCATGACCTGTGCAGCATGCTCTGGATCAGTAGAACGCGGCCTGCTAGCCCTCCCAGGCGTCACACATGCAGCAGTAGCACTCACCCAAGGCGAAGCAGAAGTCACATACTACCCCAGCAGCATAACAGCAGACGCGTTAGCTGCTGCAGTAGAGGACTTAGGGTTTGACTGCAGGATAATCAGCCAAGCGGGGTTAGAGTCCTGCACCCTGGGGGTCTTAGGGATGACCTGTTCAGCTTGCTCAGCATCTGTTGAGAAGGCGTTGTGTGCAGTACCCGGCGTTTCCAAAGCCAGTGTTGATGCGCTGACAGGCAAAGCAGAGGTCTGGTACAACCCGACCAGCACAGGTCCTAGAGCGTTCCTGGATGCAGTCACAGCAACCGGGTTCGCAGGGAGTTTGATCACTGGTGATGAGAATCGGGGCAGTGACCACAAAGCTGAGCTGGAATACTGGAGAAACCTGTTGAGTATGGCGCTGGTGTTCACCATACCGGTCTTCATACTGGCGATGGTGCTACCTATGACCCCAGGTTGGTGTCGTGAGCAAACAAGCGTCAACTGCTACAGCTTGGATGGTGCCTTTGTTTTAGTGGCTGTTGCACACATGTACAGGTTGCATGCACACTTTATTCCCTTCGGGCAGTGCTTATATGCGATGATGCTTTGCGCAACGGACCCGTCAGCCAGGCGCTGTCTTGTCCTCGAGCAGATCAAGAAGCAGCAACTGGCCTGTTGTCAACCCTACTGGTGTTGACCCTGCAGGCACCGAGCCAGTCCTCTCAGCCCCCGTCTTTGGTTTCCGCTGCGACGAGCTGCTGAAGTGGGCCCTGGCGACCCCAGTGCAGTTCTGGATAGGGTGGCGGTTCCACAAGGGTGCATGGAAAGCTCTGAAGCGTGGGGTGGCCAACATGGATGTGCTGGTGGCTCTGGGAACTGATGCATCGTACTTCTACTCCGTCATCAGCATACTACACCATCGATTTGTCAGACATGATGCTCTGCATTATACACCTACGGTGAGTCAAGGAGTGGTGTTTGTACATAGCTACTGTTCTTGGAAACACCCTAGCCATATGTGTAAACATATGTGCAGTGTCAGAAGGGCTGTCTTGCATCCTCGCACTATATATGCACTATCCAGCTTGAGGCTGTAGTGAATGTATGACCATATTCAAGTTGAAGGCTCACATATGTTCTCATTCAGTTCGCACATTCTCTGTCTGCAGGACTTTTTTGAAACCTGTGCTATGCTGATTACTGTTGTCATTCTTGGCAAGTACTTGGAGTGTGCTGCTAAGGGCAAGACCAGTGCAGCCATCCAGGCTCTCATGGCGCTGGCACCTGACACAGCAACACTGGTTGAACTGGATGATGATGAGCATGTGATCAGTGAAGATACAGTACACAGCTCACTCATACATCATGGCGACCTGCTCAAGGTGTGCTCAGAGTACAAGCTGATACGGGCTGGGGTATAAGGTTGCGCCTTCAATGCATAGGGTTTTGGCACGAAAGTGGCATGCCTGGTTCGTTGCCTCTTGTCTGCAAAACATACATTGCCAGCAGCTTAGTACAAAGACCAGGCGGGTTGCTATCTCTATGATGATGTGTGTGGTCGTTCGCAGGCAATGGCCAGCTTGCTGTTGTATGGGGTTTTGTAGATGGATTGCAACCTTGCTGGTGGGTGTTGGGGGTCCGAACTCACATCAGCTTCCTGTTTCTCGTACTCTCTGCTGGTACAGGTTCTGCCTGGTGGTCGCATACCAGCAGATGGTGAACTGCTTATCGGCTCATCCTACATCAATGAGTCCATGATTAGTGGTGAATCAGCACCAGTACTGCGCTCAAAGGGTGACCCGCTCATTGGCGGTACCATCAACACTGGCAATGCCCTCATCATGAAAGCAACCCGCGTTGGAGCTGACACAGTGCTGTCGCAAATCGTGCGCCTGGTTGAGCGTGCTCAAATGAGCAAGGCGCCGATACAAGCATATGCTGACTACGTTGCTAGCTTGTTTGTACCTGTGGTGGTGGGGCTGGCGTTGGTGACGTGGACAGTCTGGTGAGTTGGTTATGTGCTGTTCAGGATAGTACAGACTCACTTCAAGGTGCAACAGTGTTCTGTGCGTTTTAGAGTCGCTTGTGTATTTTTTCTGCTTGCTTGTACAATCCATGGTCATTGTGTCAGTGGCCATGCAAGTATGCCCTGGCCCCACAACTGCAATCATAGTGCAGTCCTCAGATAGCCCATGTTCATCCAGCTGTATGGGTTCATGCAGCACAGTATTGGGAGCTGACGCGGTTCCTGTCCTTGAGCTGATCTGTTGTTGGTCAAGCTCCTGACTCAGCCGGTTGGCTGTGTGTCCACAATGTAGGTACATCACCGGTAGTGTGGGTGCATACCCTGATACCTGGCTACCCATGGGCCACACCCATTTCCTATTTGCATTGCTGTTTGGCATCGCTGTGTTGGTGATTGCCTGTCCCTGTGCTCTGGGCTTGGCCACACCCACTGCTGTGATGGTTGGCACAGGGGTCGGAGCCAGCTTGGGGATACTCATCAAAGGTGGGTCGGCACATCAGTGTCAGGATCAGGATCTGCAACAGTTTGCATGGGCCTTGTGTCTGTAGGCATCTGCTGCACTTGAAGACAGCTAGACTGCTGGCATGCTTCCGCCTGGGGCCTGTAGGATGCTTGCAATTGCACCAGCAGCTGAGGGTGTGTGGCACTGCTTGTGCTTGACAACCACCCCGTAGTTGTAAGCTGCTGACCTGACATACCAATTGGGTGTGACTGCGCAGGCGGTGATGCTCTTGAGCGTGGTCATCACGTCAATACCGTCATATTCGACAAGACGGGTACACTCACCCGTGGCAGGCCTCAAGTCACAGAAGCAGTGATGTTCAACAAGCAGTACACTCTGACTCAGGTCAGTCGTCAGTTTCCATTGTGTCGACGCATGCACTCTATGTCCTAAACAACTTAATAGTCCTTGCATGACCATCAAAAGAGGCTGAGTGTGTACCAAGCCAAGCCGCTGCAGTTTCATGCAAGGCATCAGTGCCTATTAGAGGTCCGTCCCAGGTTCCATGCCCTGCCTGCCATACTTGCTTGTCTGTGAGCCTGCTGCAACTCTGCGGTCCCTCCACCACACCTCATGCATGTTGCTGTCCTGCAGGTGTGTCAGCTAGCAGCTGCAGCAGAAGCAGCCAGCGAGCACCCCCTAGCTCGAGCAGTACTGGAGTTTGCTGAAGCAGAACTCAGCAAAGCAGGTGCAGACAAGACTCCTGCACCTGCAGGACCGCTGGTAAATGGGCTAGTCCACACAAACGGGCTCAAACAACCTGCAAACCCACATAATGTTGTAGCCATGTATAGTCTAGATGACGACAACAGCAGCCGCAGCAGCTCCAGCAGCCGCAGTTCACCCTTTGCAGAGGCAGAAGCATACGAACAGCGCCGCAGGAGTAACAAGTTGAGTCAGCAGCATAGAAGTAATAACAGCAGTGCAGGCAGCTTGACAAACGGTGATCGGGATGGGTGGCCATCCAGCCCCAACGGGTTGAGCAGCAGAAGGGGCAAGCATACTGCTGGGGCGTTGGTGTATGGGAAAGGGGGGTCTGGTGTGTGGGTGGGTAAAGGCTCTGGAGCAGACCCATTGAGTAGTGGGTCACCCATCAATACGCCGACTAGGCTAAAGATGATTCTGGCGTCTGGTATGCTCAAGGTGTCTGATGTACAGGTGCGTCTGGGCATGGGTGGCCGCCTGGCAGCTCCAGGTAGTGTAGGCTCAGGCAGAGCGGGAGAGAAGGCCTACATACGGCACTGCCTGTTTGATGATCATTGTGTCAAGAAGTGCTACTGACAATGACAAGTCCACTGCGCAACATGAACAAGCACTTTATTTAATTTTGTTCCTGATGTTGCTTGTCATATTATGTACTGCAGAACCATCCCGGCAAAGGCGTGACGGCGCATCTGCCAGACATGAGTACCAGCAACGGTTGTTACACCAGCAGCAGTGGCAGAGGCCCCAGCCACATGCAGCCCAAAGACAGCAAGCAACGCCGCAGCAGTAACAGCGCGGGGTTGACAGTAGCTATAGGCAACCGGCTGCTGATGCAGGAGCAAGGAGTGCAGCTGCAGCCGCAGGTGGAGGAGTACATGCAGACGCGGGAAGGCATGGGGCAAACATGCGTGCTGATTGGTGTCAATGGGAAAGCAGTAGCAGCGCTTGCTGTGTCGGACCCATTGAAACCTGAGGCAGCTGGGGTTGTTGCAGCATTGCAACGGCAGGTGAGGCCCAGGATTGGGTATTTGGGTCAACAGCTCATACAGGGCTACTGTTCTTTGCAGATGCAAGGCTGCACAGATGGCATCTGAGCGCAGCGTGCACACAACAGCAGCAGCCACAGAAGACTGTCATATATATGGTTACTGGCACTCAGCACTCTTGTAAATTTGATATGCTGGTGGCATCATGGCTGCTGTAAACTGAATTGCACTGGTCTGTACAGGGCGGTAGCGGGGCTTCGACTCTACCTATGTTTTCAGTATTGCTTTGGTACCAAAGTGCTCCTGAGCTCTTCTTGACTGCTGACCTTGGCTGTGATTTGTTGAACCCCTTGCTGCAGGGCATTGAGTGTCATCTGCTGACAGGCGACAACTGGCGTACGGCGCGTGCCGTGGCCAAGCAGGTGGGGATGGTCAGCCAGCACGTATCAGCAGAAGTCCTCCCAGCAGGCAAAGCAGGAGTCGTAACCGACTTGCAATCCATAGGCCGAGTGGTTGCCATGGTGGGTGATGGCATCAATGACTCACCTGCTTTGGCAGCTGCTGATGTAGGGATGGCTATCGGCAGTGGTACAGACATAGCAGTTGAAGCAGCGGATTACGTGCTGATGCGAGATGATCTAGAGCAGGTACTCGTAGCGTTAGATCTATCTAGGAAAACGTTTAGACGCATTCAGTGGAATTTTGTTTGGGCCATGGGGTACAACGTTGTGATGATTCCTATTGCTGCTGGGATCCTGTATCCATATTTCCATGTACAGATGCCTCCATGGGTTGCCGGGGGTTGTATGGTCTTCAGCAGTGTGAGCGTGGTGCTGTCATCGCTGTTTTTGAGACGGTATAGGCCACCAGCTGCTGTTGTCCGTAGCATAGTTGTTGCATAGTTGTGAATGGCATTGCAAGGCCAATGCAAGCTGTCGCTGCATAGAGTTGGTTTCTGGCACGCACGGACATGGATAGGACATGCTCTTGCATATGCATGGTGATTTTTGTCGAACTTGCAGATTTCTGAATCGTGCATTGCCCTGGCCAGGTCATTGCTGGCAATTTTGGAGTCACCTGGCTCACAGCCATCAAAACACCACAGCAAAGAAGTATGGGATGTTCAGTGTTGCGGTCCACATGTGGTTTACTTCTGTTCGGTGGTGTACCGAGTGCTGCTGCTCTGACACTCAACGACGTTGCCTCCTACCCTGCTGACCAAAGTCCTCGCTGAATGGCCGGCTGCCGGCTGCATGCTCGCTGGTGCTGCAGCCAGTGTTTGCTGCATATGCTGCTGAAGTCGTTGAATGGCAATGTTGACCCTTCAAGGCAGAGATGACTGTACCGTACTCCTGTCGAAGATCGTGCGCACAACTCTGTCATGCGCAAGCAAGTCTGTTGCACAGCTGTGCCGGTTGCACCCCCCTTGTTGCAACTTGTTCCAGATTGAAGCTGTCAGACGTACGGCGAAGAGAGCAGCTTCTCCCGTCAACATGGTCATGCACCACGGCCGACCGCGGGTGGCGTGCAGTACAGAGGCGCATGGCCCACATTGGAGGTGTGGCCACGTGTCGTAGACAACGTGATGCGTTTGCACACACTCCGTGGTTGTTCTAAAGTCCAATGTGCCTTGCGTGAAGACGCATGAAGGCCGTGAGCAACACCGTGTCCCGTTCAAGTGCAAATAGCATGGAAGCTGCCTAGCATGCACTCTAGCCCCCCAACGCAGCCTTGTTGCAAACGTCACCTCAAGCATCGTCTGACAGCTGCAGCTCTGTACTGTGTTCGTTTTGTACAAGGCAGGCGGTTCGACTGAACCAAACCAGTACTCGACACTTGGTCTGTGCTGCAAGCGTAGCGCATATATTGGAAAATATCCTGCGTCTTCACAGCTATATACCTTGCTGTTGTCTGAGGCAAAACCCCTCAACGCTTATCACACCAAGTCCCTGCAGTGCACCCAAAACACGGCTGACCGGCCTTTGAGGTGCTGCCCCTGGTAGTCAGTGTGCTTAACAATCAGCTCCTTACTTTTAGCATCGCTCTCGAGGCCGCTATCGCCTGGTCAACGCTGCTGCATGCAAGACAGTGCACCAGCTGTTGCTGCGGAAACTCTTGAAGTAGTCTTTATTACAGCGTATAGTAGATCGCGGAGTGCTAGCGTTGGATCAGCCTTCACAGCCCCGCACATCGGCCTGATCCGACAAACTTAAATTTAGCTGCGTGCAAGCATGCCAACGATTATTGAGGAGCTGAAGAAGGGCGCTTGGACTCCTGAGGTGCGGCAGCAAGCCAGGGCAACGAGGAAAGAGCCAGTTCGAGCCATCCATCTAATGGTGAACTGTACATTGCTGGCGCCTTGTGTGTAGGAGGATATACTTCTCAGAAGGCTGGTGGAAAGCTTCGGTCCACAAAAATGGTCTGTCATTGCTGAAAAGATCAAGGTACGGGCAGTGAGCATCTGTCGTCCCGCTTGGTCCTCCTTGCGAGCGCCCTAGCTCCAGCTCCTTTGCTGATTTTCAATTCATTCATGGCTGCAGGGGCGGTCTGGCAAAAGTTGTAGGTTGCGGTGAGTGAGCAGAGCAGCAGGAAGCGGCAAGGAAAATTGGATGTCGCATAAGCTTGCGTTGCGAAACTCACCAGCAAGTGCGGGCATAGCCGCAACATGGGCACCGGCAGTAATGTGCACTCAGCACTTAGAAGTGGTGCAGCTGGTCTTGCGGTGCTAGTCAACAATGCCTTCACTAGATATGCCACCTGTACCATGGTGTCGTCAAACTCCGCGACAGCAGGCAGTAGCAAGTGGGGCTCCCGGAAGCCATACACCATGTGCAGCAATGCTAGAGATGCTTTGGCTTGCAGGGCTGGTTTACTGTGGAATGCGCAGTTGACGTTGTGGGCCAGCATGCTAGCCTCACCTCAGCTGCTGTTGTGGTTCAGGTGGTGGAATCACTTGAATCCCGAGGTCAAAAAGGGAACATTTAGCGACTGGGAGGATGCTGTCATCATCAAGGTACGTGTGCAGCAGATGCGCCATACTGTGTGAGCAACTGTATTGGCTCAGTCGGTCGGCAGGGTGCATGTTGAGCTGCAGCCTACAAAGCAAGGGGACCTACCGACAGCAGCACGGGCAGGGCAAATAGCACAGTTTCAGGCATACGGCACTGGTACATTCTATGCAGTTGCCTTGAGTCGCTGTTTCGTTGATGTCTGTTGCCGGTTTCTGTGTGCAGGCACATGAGTTCAACGGCAACAAATGGTCAGGTAGGCATGCTCACATGGCCTTGTGTTGCTCAGATGTAGGGATCAAAGAGCTGCAGGGAGTAAGCTATTGCCTGGTTCTATGGTTTCAGCACCCTTGTGTACAGCCGCCTTATGCAAACGGTTGATCCCGGCAGTTGGCTTATTTTGCTGAACATGTCCTCCAATTGTTCCGGCAAGAATTGACAACCTGCTTTGTGGTGATGCTATATTGTTTGCCACAGTAATTGCCAAGCTGCTGCCAGGACGCACAGACAATGCAGTAAAGAACAGATGGAACTCCACCTTGAAGCGCAAGGCGGGCACATCAAGCATGCGCGCCAAGTAAGTGCCAGCACGCATGCAAACACTCTGCAGCCTGGTCGTAAGCCTCGGCCTTGTTTGTGACCGCACTGTGCTTGCTGCGTGAACAGGGCCCAACTGCGGACTCCGCTCGCAGATCATGCATGATGTTTGCTTCCAGCACCCCACAGCGCACGCAAGGCAGTGCAAGATGGGCATGAGTTGGACTTTTAGCATGATTACTCACGGACCATTTCACTGCTGGGTTTCTACATTACAGCAAATTCCTGTCCAAGAACATCTCCTTGGAGCGCTTGCTGACAGAGTTCCGGCAAGAGGCAGTAGACACAGCTGCTTGTGATGACGGTGGCAGTGAGGACCTCGGCTGCGATGATGAGATGCGCTGCAACGACAATGCTGCTAGGGACACTGACAGCCCAGTCAGCAGCTCACACTCTGAAGAGCATGAGGAAGTGGAGGGCATTAAACTGAATGACACACTCGGCTACTGTCAGGTGAACATCAAATGCTGCTTTGGGTGCTCACAACAGTTGACTGTGTTGGCTCCTGTCTCTGCAGCCCAAAATGCATGGCCACACAGCTGACAGTCTTGTGCAACATCTGGTTGCGGGAGCAAGTATCTTATCTTTGTGCGCCCTGGAATCTCTGTGCAAACTCCATGAATGGCTACACGCATAGTAGGTGCGTTCTGCTGTTGACCAGGATAGCCTGCATCTTGCCAAGCACTGCGCTTTCAGTACAGCCCGTATCATATGAGAGCTGAGCCTGCAAAGCACTCAACCAACTGTTTGCTGGTGTTGTTCCTGGTCCTGCAGGTTGACCCTCATGATGACTTTCAGCACCTGCTGCAGGACCTCAGCAATGCAGGAAAGGAGGTGGCTGAGGACACAGACCTCATCTGGAGCAGCTCTGAAGATGCTTTGGAAACTGCACCCCAAGTGACACCCAGCTCAAGTGACTCAGTGCTGCAGTCTGAAAGCCGAATGATCAGCAAGGTATGATCTTCTTTGCGGGCCTGGCTGTGTCCTGCATGGAGTCAGTATGGTGTGTTGTGGGCACGATGGCTCTGTTTCCTGCTCGTGAGAACTTGTGGTCGTTACCAAGCATAGGTTGCAGGTTCCTAAAGCGGCTGCCAACCACTATGCTTGCAGGGTGTGAAGCGTCAGCTATCCACAGATGACAGCCTGGACAGTGCTCACAGCTTGAAGCGCATGTGCAGCAGCTCATACACCACACACCCACCACCACAGCTGCTGGTGGATGTTGCACCACACCTGGGCACTGGTATCAGCCCTCGCCTGCCAGGTGGTGACATGTGGAGTACATTGCCAGAGGTAAGCACAGCCAGGCGCAGATGCTTTGCTTTTCAACAACCACCACATCTGCTCTTCAACAGCCACCACATGGTTTGCCTGGTGCTGCAAATGTCAGGTTGATTGTGGTTATGCTGCTGCTGCATCAATGATTCCACCTGAGCAGCCTTCAAATGTAAAGGGCTATAATGCTGTCCTAACCCTGCTGCTGCGCTCACTGTAAAGCTATGTTCTGCTGTGTTGCAGGTCGGCGAGCAGCTGGGCAGCAACGGAGGCTTCACACTGCTGAGCCCGTGTGGCCAGCCGTGGCAGGTATCAGACCTGCTGCGGGAGCCAGATACACCGAGCCTGAACTTGCTGCACAGCTTGCCGGGTCACCAGCGGGACTGCCTGATGGAGGCAGCACGCCTGTTCCTGACAAACGTGCAGCCAACTGACTGCTGAGCGGACTACTGACAGACTGACCTGGCATGTGAGGGGGAGGGGGCTGACCTGGCATTGGGTTGTTGCTAGCAAGCTGTGCTTAGATTGTGAAGCTGTACTTGAACCTGTTGTTGTCATGCTGTTCGCTGTGAATGGGGAGGTCAGAGCTTGTCTGTAGTGCATTTGGCAAAGCCCTTTTTTGCCTTTTGATCGGGGGCGTACTGCATATGGGCTCTCAATAATGGGTTGGCAGTTCAGTTAGGACCATGTATCTACATTGCGCAAGGAGGGGCATATTAGTGTTGATTGCATGCATGTTTCAACAAGTGAATATATTTCAGGGCGTTCAAGCAGAATGCACAGATTTCTGCTTGATGACTAATACACAAGTAGTATACACTGCCAAAGGACCACTGATTGCATTAGCTGCATGGTTGCCTATCAGCGACCATTGACTGCAGCCCTTGCGTGGCCAGCTTGACAGCATCTTGCCGATACATTACTCACTGCCAGACCATGGGTTTCATTCAGCATCACTGCATGGTCTCTGTGCTTCTTGGACTAGGCTGTTTGATGAGTGGTTGCCGTGCAGGACACCTGCTGTTGTCACAGATGAGTGCATTGTGATTGCGCCTGCTGGTGGTCTTCCGGCAAGGTTTGGCACGCTACACATGACTCATGGGTGGCCCTCCGTTGACTGTTTTCTGATGACGGCGTGTGTGTGGTGTGGCAATCTGTGGATGTGTAGCAGTAACAATGCTGAGTTTCCTGCTGCACTGCAAGAGGTGCCCAGCTGACATATCACACAATACAGCAGATCCTGGTGTGACACAGCAATTCTGATCAGGAACTCCTTGACCCAGGTTTGCACGTCCTGCTGCAAACAGAATAGGTAGATAGGTACATACTGTTGGAACTTAGTTACTGAGGCAGCTAGGTTATGAGCGCCGTACGCTTTTGGTGCTCTGACACAGCTGCCGATGGTTCAGAGAGTCAGCTGTAGTAATGTCAAGACTGCCGTTGTGTCGTTGTCGCTGTTGCTGCTTTGATGGAACGGGTGTGTTAAGGCTTTGTGGATGATCGGAGGGAGTGTTACGAATGCTTGCACCGCAAGACCAGTGTACCTGTATGCAGCTACTTAAGCATTAGCAATACCATGCAGCCACATTGCCCATCAGTACCCTGCTTGGCATAATCCCAGATGTCTTGTTTGATTTGTGTGACAGCGTGCCTGCCTGTTGCTGCTTGATGAGCAGTGATAGTAGATCGTAGGCACACTCTTCATGCAAGGCTCAGTGATTGCGGCATGAGTGTATGCTTGCTGCCTGTATCGCAGCAACTGGGTTTGTGCTGCTGTGCACTGTCTGCGAATACGTGTTTGGACTACCAAGTATGGCCTGTGTGCTCCAATAGGCTTTGAGCTTGATCTGGTGCTTGTATCGTACCCCAAATTGGAGCGAATGTCTGTGGATGCATGTGTGTTGGCCTGCTGCTTTGATTGCAGCTGCCACCGCATGTCTGTACCTGGCGCCTGGACAGCATCCTGCATGTGCAGCATTGTGTAGTACATGGGCTTCTTTACCTTTTCTGAAGCTTTTACTTGGCATTTGTCGTGAGAATGCTGCATCTTGCAGACCCTGAACAGACAGAAGCAAAGTTGACAGTCCGCTGCATGCATATGACGTGTATGGCAAGGTATTGACGTATTGTGCAGGTTAAAGTGGTGCTGTTGATAGCTTGTTGCTTGTGTAGTGTGCCATAATTACATGGCCAATTGTCCAGCAGGAAGGGAGTTACTGCATCTACTGTCATGCCAGCATGCAGGCCTGTGTTGCAGGTACACAGGGCGGCCATAATCTGCTAATCAAGTTACATAGCTTTTGCTGAACATTGTGTTTGACAGTTGCATTATTGAGTATTGCAGACTGTAAGTCTGGGTCGGGTTACATGAGACATTTCTGGCTGTGCCATGAGTGCGATCTGTATGGTCGTAGCAGGTAGCACTCGGATGCATGTGAAGTTGCCTGCCATACACTCAAAAGGTGCTCTGCACTCGGATGTTTGCTGCCAATTGTGCATTGCTGTCTAGGATTGACGTGGTGTGAGGTGTGGCCATTGGCTGGTGTTTGCTGTACAAAATCACCGAGTGGGATCATGTTACGCGTTGGCATGTGTAACGCTTTGCATCTACGCACACAGATGCTACCGTAGCCCACCGCAGAGGTGTGGTTCAGCCCATACCCGTACATCCCTACTGTAGGCATTTCTGTAACAATTCGGCATCAACCCAGATGACACGCTTGATCCCTGCAGTTACATCGTAGAACCAGTCGTACATTGTAAACGGGACATTGTTTCGAGTTACAGGGATAAATGCTGGCCATTGTTTGACGTTGTTAGCAACAACCAACTTGGCTCAGTGAGCCTTGTTGAACAAGTCCTTCAGTGCCACAACCAGCTTTCACTGTGGAAAACTGATCAAAACATCAAAGTCTCGCTGAGTCTCTAGCCAACAATGACAAATATATAAGCTACCCACCAGCCATAGCACTATGGCCATCGGCCGCCGCGCCCCAATTCAGACTATGACCGGTTCACAACTTCAGGCAGTGCAAATGGGCAATGCCATGCTGCTTCCGAGTAGCCTCACACGATACTGCATCAGGTTGTGCATGGCTCAGTCTTTGGTGCAACACTGTGCAGAGCAGCTTTGGAGCACACAACCATGCTTCAGATAGCTCAGCCACTCCTGTGCTGGCTGGCATCCTGTTGTTAGTAGCATCAGTGCTTAGGTCTGTGCTTTGAAGGTGTCTTGCGCGGCATCTCAGTCTTTCTCTTCTTGTGCTTCACCCATCTGTTGGCATCCTCCTGAGATCAACCAACACACGCAGCAAGGGAGGTTCAGCAAACCACATTGCACTCGCCACCATACTGACGAACACTGCATGAGCCACCGCAACAGCACTGCAGCCCCTTGTCATGTGATCCATTTCTGACATGCTGAAAGCGCCTTCGATTGCAGGATCACACAGTACTGACTCGTCAACTGCTGCATGTATATTCTTTACTGCTGTATACCGGCTTTCGGCCCCTCACCATAACCTCACACTATACAACTGCCTCACCTGCAGCTTGTTGTATCTCTTCTTCCTGCTGTGTGTGAGCTCTGAATCTGCCAGCAGCTGCTCCGCAAGACTTGCCTTGCGCTGACCCTTATTCAACCGACCGCCATGATAATCCAGTGGGTCATCAACAACAGTGCCAATCTACATGCAATGACATGGCAGCAAAACAAAGCTTGAGCCACTCCAAGCACAATAGCACCGATGACATGAGATAGACTTTTGATGATAATACAGCACACACAGAGTGTGTGAAGCTAGCATACCGGATCACTCTGCGTGATAGTTGCAGGGTTGAGCAAAGTTCCCCCGCCGCTTGCCTCAACTGCTATCCTGCTGGCCATGCATGGTAGCCGCCGCTGCTGTCATGTCATGCACGCCTGATCACAGCAGCCCAGTACAAGCATTAATGTCACTGCATCCACTCACCGCAAAGTGCTTGGGAAACTTAGTCTCATCAAAGCTCCTGTAAAACCTCTTGGGATCGTAGGCACCACGCAACCTCAACAGCCGCAGGTCACGCTTGACTTCATCTGTGATTTTGACAGCAGGGAGGTCGTACCATTTCTTGCCGGCTGTGTCAGGTTTCAACTTGCGAGCTTCTTTGGCTGCAGCTGCAGGATCTAGCGTGGGTACCCGGGTGTGCTTTGCTAAGCCCTTTGGTTTGCTGACACCTGCTGCTGCAGCTTGTGTGCTGGCGTCTGCAGCAGTTTCTGCGTCTAAGTCTTCTGCTGCAGCTGCTGCTGCCGAGTTGTGTACTATGGGACCTGCAGCTGCTAGCTCCTGCTGTTGCTTTGCTGGCAAGGCTGTTGCTGCTGACTGTATCAGCTGGCCGGCCCTGGGTGGTAGCTGTAAGCCAGTGGCTGGCCGCCATCTTAAGCTGTCAAGGTCGACAGCATCAGCAATAGCATCACCGCTGTCTGCTGCTCCAGTTGCTGGTGGTCGGTGGGGTTGTTGCTGTTGTTGCTTGGTACCTGCTGTTGCCCCTAGTGCTGAGCGGATGGTGGCAGCTAGGTTTTGTAGCATGTCAGGACTATCAAAGTCCCAATCATCGCTGTCTCCATCACTATCGGCAACCGTAGCTGCACCTTGCAGAGGTTGCTGCACAACCGTCTGCTGTCTTGGTTGCTGCAGCTGCCTGCTAGGTCTGTGAACACCTGCATGCTGTTGTTGCTGCTGCGGCTGAGGTGCATGCTGTTGTTGCTGCTTGGGCTGCTCCTTGGCATGCTGTGTTGTCTCTGCCTGCGGCTCAGGGTGCTGCTGAAGATCCTGCGTAAGAATAATCTCATCGTCCTCCTGCGCTACTGGTGCTTCTAGGACCGCTGCTGCAGCTGGCTCCTCCACTACTGGTTCGAGGGCTGCCTGGACAGCCGCAGCTGCTGTTGACTTCCTTGTTCTCCAGCTTGACACCTCTGGCTGATGAGGAAGCCCTTCTAGCGGTGCTTCCTGCTCCGCGCTGTTTCCATCGCCTGCAGTGGACCTGGAGCGGCGCGTGGAAACCATGAAGCAGGCTCCTATCGCTGTGGATCTTCAATACATCAACAAAATACAGTAAAAGGCTCTTGAAGCAGCCTATACAGCCAAAAGCAGACCTTGCCGTCTGTACAGCAAATCCTGGCAGCCCTCTACGGCTCTTTTTTTTCCTGATCAGTGCACGCGCCACTAACAGGTTGCAACAAGCTGAGCAGGATAGGGGTGGTGAGGTGCAAGGTCCCAACACAAGCCATGTTGTCACTGCAGTTCCCGGCCGGTGCGGGCAGCAACGGCCCTGGCTGGCAAGCGCTCTCTGCTGCTTGCAGGCATGATACACCAAAGGCTTCCAACATACTTCGCGTGGCAGCTTGACGTCTCATCAAGCGCAAGTTGAGCACAGGTAGCAGCTGGCTGAAGTCTGCCATTTTGAAAATGTCACATGCCCAGGACGCTGACCCTGTGTTTCACTTCACTTCAGGTAAACTGTTCGTGCAGTTGATGGCTTTGATGTGTCAGCGTCAGAGCCTGTCAGAGCTTTGTCATGAGCAGCCCAACACTCCTTTGGGTGGCGAGCCCCATGCATGTCAGACACTGCAGCTCTTGCCAGCGCATCTAACCTGTTGCATGGCTCAATACTTTCACATGCCAGATACACTGGCAAGTTGCTGTGCAAGCATGAAGCAGACCCGGAGACACCCATTGACTGATGCCATCGGAGCGGTGTCCTGACATTACAGGTAGGTCCCAAGCCTACTTTGTGCTCCCAACACACACTGTGACAGTGAAAGTTATTGAGCCATGCAACAAGTTAGTGACAGTATGCATACCACTGCAGCTATTGCCAGTCACTGGCAGATGGCATCTGACTTGTTGCATTCTGTCACCTCCGATAAGAAAGTGACAGGAGTCTCGCTACTCAGTCACTTTCACAGTATGCTTGCACTGCGAGCAGTTGGCCCAACTGACGGTCAGAGGTGCCAACGTCGAAGGGTAAAACGACTGAAATGGAACATGGAGCTTGGATGTGTACCATAGGATGAGCCTGGGCTGTGGGCCGTAAGTCGTTCAAGCACTGCACCGAGTGGACTCTCTCACTGTGCCTGGTGGATTTGTCAGGGTTGCTGATGCTCCCATCATGGGCACAGTACGGGTATGCTGTTTGCACAGTACGGATATGCTGTTTGCACAACTCAGGCTAGTGCTGTGCACACAATCAGCACCACTTTGCTGGCAAGTAGTGCCAGCGCTTACAGACTGAGTGAAGAGGCATCGCACATCGAACCATCTTCTGGGCTGGGCCCACACCCTGGCGTGACCCTGCATTTGAACTGCTCTAAGGTGTTACGGGCAGGGTTCATCATCGTGTCATCCTGGCGTGCGGACGTTACTGAGCGTATGCCCCACCTTTCTTTCAGTACACTGGGAGTTGCTGATACGCTCGATGGCAGCATCTGTGTCTGCACGCACCACTGCCAACTACTCACGGAAGCTTCGAGGTCGTCTTTCTTCTGCACGCGGTGTATCAGCCAGGATGGCACCCACTCTCATCTATTTCCCTCTTCCTGGTCGTGCCGAAGTATCTCGTCTTCTGCTTACAGTCGGCAAGGTTGAGTTCAATGTGAGTTGCCGATCTGCTGCTTGTTGGTATCAATTAATACATCCTGACTGTCACGCCATCTCGTGAGGTCGTCAAACGTACGCGGTACACAACGCATACCTTAAGCAGCCGGCTTTGCACCTTGTGCTGGGCATGCTCTGTGGTCATGTCTCTCACAGCAACCGCAAACACACGAAACACCTGTCTGGCGGTGATCGGTGGCTTAAGCGAGACACGCTTTTGTGAGATGCAGGACAAGCGTGTCACTTTTGACGAGTGGGGCCCGATGAAGGGATCAACGCCCTTTGGTCAGCTGCCATGCCTTGAAGTGGATGGCAAGTACCTGGCACAGAGTGCTGCGATCGGTAAGCAAGCTGGGATTAAGCAGCATGTTGGGATACTGCAGTCACAGACGGTCTGCCAGACTTAGGTTTCTTGCATGGCCACCACAGCATCATACCTAGATCACCTGCATGGCTACAAACCATCAGAAGTGCTGTTGAATCTGAATAGTCAAAAGTGGCACCACCCAGCGCCCCTAGCATGAGCTGCATGTATCATGAACCGTTCTTCAGACGTCAGGCCAGCTGCCACCATTGCTACTCATTTCTAAAATGGGGTTGCTTGTGCCGCGCTGTCTGACAGACCGCTATTGTGCCAAACTCGCTGGCTTGCTGCCTGAGGATCCCTGGAAAGCAGCACTGGCTGATCAGGCCTACTTCTTCTGTG
Organism: Coelastrella sp. UTEX B 3026; assembly: GCA_002588565.1. Lineage (NCBI taxonomy): Eukaryota > Viridiplantae > Chlorophyta > Chlorophyceae > Sphaeropleales > Scenedesmaceae > Coelastrella > Coelastrella sp. UTEX B 3026. The sequence goes on along the minus strand of NSMO01014336.1, from coordinate 5,487 downwards.
AAGATTGCTGGCAGGTGGGTGTGCTGCTTTAGACCAGTGGGACTGGTTGTCTCAGTGGCATAAAGTGTTCTTGCACGATACCTGAACACCATATGCCGCTGCCAGGAAGCATTGAGTTTCCTTGCGCCACACATATCAACAGTGAGTCACCGTGCAGGCTGCTTACGGCCGCTCCGAGAGTTTGCAGATCCGTGGTTTCAGACACCACACATGGTCACACATGATCTTCTGCCTGAAGTATGCTGACTGCCGCTGCTGTAGCCCAGATTGGGCCCGGCCTGGTTCGTGTGCGGTAGGGCATGATCTAATGTCAGGTGCAGTATCTGGTCTTGATGATTGAAAGCGATACCTCTTGCCTGTTTGTGCTGTGTGTAGACCCTGTATCCCAGTTTCAAGATCAAGGACCCTGAAGAGAAGATCAAGGCACGCCAGGAGCTGCTGGCAGGACCCATGGGTGACAAGCTCAAGTTGATGACAAAGCTTGTGGTGAGTTTTTAGCAGCGAGAAGCATAGCACCCGGGATAGCACCTGGTCCAATCACTGGTATCAAGCAGCCATTGTGGTCAACTCCTTCGAACTCAACGTGGCATGGTGGGAATAACACCTACAGACAAGACACAGCAGTCTGTGCCTGTGGTACCAACACTGCATGTGCCTAGAGAGGTGAACCTACAGGGTTACAGCAGACACGTGCCTTCATGTTAGGGAGTTTGCAAGAGAGCCAGCAAGGCCTGTCTCTCTGGGATCTCAATTGCGCAACTGCTGTTGCAGGAGAGTCGTGCTGGCAAGTATCTGACCGGTGACGAGCTGACTCATGGTGACCTGGCAGTGTTCTGCAACCTCTCAACACTGCAATCAGGATGGCTCGACGGTGAGTGGACACCTACTGCAGTTCGGCAGCACTGTTGCATAATGGGTATGCGTGTAAACAGTAGACACAGTGGTATGCGTGAACCAGCAAGAGCCAGGTGTCGCATGTGCCTGATGACAGGGCAGTTTGTGCGGCATACTGGCCGTCCAGCCACAGTGGCAACATACAGTGGCAATACATGCGCATACGCCAAATGCAGTTACATGTCTTACAACGCTGCTCGGTCCTTGAGGACCGTTGAAACACACCTCAAAGCCACATAGCTGTGAACAGGCATCACATGACTTTTCAGAAGCTGCGCGCTGTTGACTCTCGTTGTATGCAATTCCACTGTGTCCACACGTCCGTTGGGTGCTGAGATATGTGCTGCCACCCCCTGCTGCTGCAGGCATTCCCAAGGATATTTTGAACAGCTATCCCGCACTGAAGGAGTTCCGCAATACCATTGCAAAAGTACCAGAGGTGTCTGCTTTCTATGCAAAGGAGACAGATGACATCCGGGTCAATGGCTTTAAGGCAGATGCTTGACACAACTGCTGGACGGTCGTCTGCATGCTGGCAACTGTAAACAGCAACCCAGCAGTGAATAATTTTGGAGCCTTGAAGGCAGGAAGAGGCTTACTGGCACAGAGTGGTCCACCAAACATAGCCAGCATGGGCCATCAGCATTGCTCGATTTTCACTCTCTTCAGTTATTGCACGTGACTCGGGGTTTTGTGGTGTCACAATACCTGCAAGGCCATTGTATTGCGAATAGGTGCGGCAGTGGTGCACAGACACTGTCATGTTAGAGAGTGATCACTGGGCTGCCTGGCATGCCAAAAGCAACAGAGTCGTGATACGAGCATTGTGTGCCTGCTGATTGAATAAGGCGAGCTTGTTTGGTACAGCAGGCTTGAGAACTTGGACCTGCTGGCCACTAGGTCTGATGTTTCACTGCCATAGTGTGCTGACTCACTGAGCAGCAGTACTGATTGCACTAGTGCACTGTGAGCTCTATGCAGCGATTTCTTGGGTTCTTTCACAAGGAGCATGGTTGCACAAATCCCACTGGTCCAGTTGGCAGCCGTGGCTGTGAATGCCATCAGTTCGTGATCCTGTGCTCCGATCCTGGTGACAGTCATTGTGGCCCAGCACCATCATGCATGGCTTGTTCGAGGCAGGTTCCTTGGTGACTACAGCTACAACATTGTGTAACTGACTCAGCCAATGAAACAAGATAGATGCGCTGGCAAAGGGTGATTCTTCTTCTTCTTCTTCAGGCAAGGCTGCAGTGCCATGCAGACAATGATGTTTTAGCTCATGCAACATGGTATGCCAGGCAAACAGCTGTACATTACATGCAAGGGGCCGCCACCCAATATATGCTTCTGCTCCTGCTTCTAGAGTGCTGTGCAGACTGTGCTTACACGAAGCAGCTGCCAGTGATATTGGCCGCGAGTCCCTGGAAGAAGCGCAGCTATCCCACCGTGAGGTTCTCCTGTCCGATCGCTTGCTGGCAACGTTAGGGAGTGATCATGGCAGGCAGGAAGCTACATAGGACCTCAATTTAGATGTACTCCGTGAGCCTCTGGCAGGACTCATGAAGCGCCATCATTGGGAGGGGCCCTCCCAATCCCTTGGGGGTGGGGTTGATTGGTAGGGGGTGTGAAGACCTTGAGATATCACTGTCACACACACCTTCCTTCACATGCGGTTGCTTGGCATATCATGTCGCATAAGCTAAACTTCACTGTCAGCATGATTTGGATCGTTTATGGTGTGTTGGTCGTTATTATAGTACACGCGACATGTGCCGTCGCACCTATGCCATTCACAAAGCATTTGTGAAAGGTAGGCTGACTATACTTAATTATCAATCTTTCTTTGCTAATTATCAAACAAAGACTATTACAAAGCTGCATATGTTTTGCAGGCATGGGTGTTCGATTAAAGGTGTGTCAGCTACTGATTTATGGGGTGAGTTTCGTGTGACGGATGGCTTTCCTGATACACTTGCTGCATGGTTGGCAGATATTATCGCGGACCGGATGGAAAGGCCTGCACCCCGCAAGCAGCGTCAGCGCAAGTTGTTTGTGTGTTCGTATTGGAGTACGATTTTTGACAATTTGGATTTTCTGAGTGCATTTCAATCTGCTGCAGAAGATCTACCAGAAGCACAGCGCACAGACCTCCCTGTTGTTGGTTTCAAGTATGGTGACCCCTTAGGTTTGATGTTTTGCAATCATGCTGCATTAGCCAAGGCTCTGAAATCAGGAGACCTTCATCGCATCTTGAATAGTCCATGTGTTTGTGAACAGCATTGTAGACAGTTCAAGGATCAAGGTTTTATTCAAGCTGGTACTGATCACGTTCTAACGTGTTCGGCAGAGGTTTTAAGGCATTACTCTGGCTGTCCAGACGGTTTGGTTGATCTGTTTGGATATGGTCCAAAACATCGGCCTCAGATGTTGGAAGTGACCATGAACCAGTCTGTTCGTGATGAGATTTTGGAAAGTTTGGAAGCAGGTTTTCGGTATTTCTTACAGCGCCCTGGTTCTTCAAGTTATTCCAACTTCTGTGATACGGCTTTGGATTTACTGAAAGAGCAGTTGGAAGGCCCTGCGTTTGCAGATGGAAAAGTGTTCAAGAACGAAGACAAGCCTCATGAGCCAGGTACGCAATTTGTGCCTTGGTTAGACAGTTATCTTCCTTGGTTAAAACGTTTACAAAAAGATTTTGTGGTTACAACTGCTGATAAACTAGCGAATAATTACGTTGTGGTGTGCAAAAAGCATTACATTGAGAGGTTACTGGCAGATCTATCAAGTGGCCAGTTTTATACTGAGGTGCAAACAGCAGCAGGTCAGTCTGATGCCATACGCACGGCTGCTCAAGCTTTGTTTGATAAGGCTACGGATCCGCAAAACGGTGCTGCTGATATGTATCATACTTGTGCTACAGATGATGTTTTGCTCAAGTTGTTAGAGGTTGTTCCCTATGAAGCAGCACTTGTGAAGTTGCATAAACAACCTGTTGCTTTACGTTTTCTTGCTTGCAGTGGTAGCAATGGCCTCAAACAGCCAGCCGTCTGGCTAACTGCATTGTTCAAAGTTTTGCATCCTGATTTGCAGTCAAAGTGGACAGAGTTGTTGTTGAAAGCAGGACTAGATTGGCAGGATCCACCTTGGTATGCTACACGTTCTACTCAGGTTGTAGATGCTGTGCAACGCATGAACAGAATCAACATGACAGCTGAAGAGTTTCAGACAGGTGGGGGTTGGCATGGTTATGATGTTGTCCGGCTATATACCAACATCGACCTCCAGGACTTGACTACTAAACTGTCTGCTGTTCTTGATCTTGCATGGCAGAACCATACTGTGAATGACACTGAGCAGGTTGTGATGGTGTTTCGTGATACGTTCCATGGTTGTAAATGGTATGATAGCATGGCTGCTGTGTATGACCCTGTGAGGGGCTATGGCCCGGCTGGCAGTTACGACCCTACCATTGGCAAAGGGATGTACAACGGTAGGTGTGGCAAAGATGCTGTTAAGGGCAAGTTTTATGTGTTCAGTAAGTCGCATGCTGTACACGTTTTACGACTTCTTGTTGAGAATTCTTATGTGCGTTTTGGGGAACAAGTGTTCAAGCAAACACGCGGTATTCCCATGGGTATTAATCCAGCTGTGTATATGGCTAATTATTATTTGTTTTACTATGAGTACATGTTTCTAAAACAGCTCGTTGATCTTGTTGTTGCATCAGGTACATCAGGCCATGCTGTGCCCACATTACCCACTGAGTTACCTGTACCTGAGTTGTTACGAATGCTACGTTGCACCTCTCGGGCTTCTGTGGATCAACATCCACACATGCATGGATTGGCCGCCATGTTCTTGCTGCATTTGTATAGGTGTACCGTCCGTTTTGTTGATGATTTCACGTCAGGCCCCAACCCCTTTACAGCCCACTTACTGTATGAAAGCCAAACCTTAATGGGAGGCATGATACATGGCATCTACCCCGGCCAGTTTTTGGTTATGGAGGCAACTCCTGGGGATGGACTTTTCAGTTTTTCTACTCTTGATGTTAGTATTGTTACTAGGGTTTTCAATTTGGCTGCTGCCAATGGTTCTGTTGAACAGGTGGTAAAGTCTTACACAGTCTTGTTTGATAAGCGTCGCTTACCGTGTTATGCAGGTATACCCATTGTGCAATACGCCCATGTGGCCAGCACTTTGTCTATACATTGTGGTTACAACATTCTGATAGGACAGTTGCATCGTTTTCGAGAACTGATTACTGTTAGAGGTAATTACATTTTGGAATGTGCAAGGCTCATGCTACGCATGCAGCGTCGTGGCTATCGCTTGTCTATATTACGTAGAAAATTACAGCATCATATCAAATTGTTTCCTGACACTTTTGGTGATGTGTCTGCATTACGCTTGTATAAGGATATCATGCGTTGTGTGGGGGAGTTGTCAGATCTCGGAGATTGGGAAACACATAGCCGCGATTGGACCGGCATGGACGACATCATAGATGATGACGAGCAGGAATTGGAAGAGCTCTCAGAGATGTTGTCGTCTGCAGAATCTGATCTGGATTTTTCGGATTAAAGTAGTTCA
>NSMO01014335.1:0-58905 GCA_002588565.1 Coelastrella sp. UTEX B 3026 | reverse complement strand
TCTCTGCAGAAGTCACTCCAACAGAGGCTTGCTTCTCAAAGCAGTTGTACTGTGACCGAGCCAATTCACTAGCAAGCCGAAGTCCATGTGTCTGAATACGCAAACTCTGGTAACCTATATACCAACTACCAAGACAAACCAACAACTGCGGGAGCTTCAGAATTCTAAGGCTTAGGGGCGGGCAGGGGTGTCTCAATGTCGAGGGCTGGAGTGCCGGGCTGCGCCCCATAAGCAGCAGGCGGGTATGGTCCACTTCCACCCATGCCAGGCCCGTCTGGAAGATCCCCCTTTCTGAAGCTGGTCGCTCTGTGAACCTGATAGAATTTCTTGTAGCCCACGAAGTACGCAAGCGATGCGATGATCGCAAGGCCGCCAACCACGCCGATCACGATACCTGCTATCGCGCCAGGTGAGAGTGGGCCCCCAGAACCACCGCCTTGTCCGCTTGGTGCGACGCTCCGTGCAGCTGCGGCGTTGGGGTTGGTGGCCTGACGAGTTGTCATTTGCTTCTCTGTTACTACGTCTGCTGCTGCTGGGATGGCAGTTAGCCAGCTGGCAGGCTGGCTCAGGTAGTCAGCGAGCGATACCTGCGGCGGCAATTGACCGAGAAGAAATGTCGACTCAGGCAGTTGGCTGGCAACACACAGAAACTATGCATCAAATTGACACAACACTACTTGAATGTGTCAAAATGGCATTGCTGTGAAGGCACATATGTCACTTGGGACCTGACGCTGCTAAACACATACTGTGCTTGAGTGGGCCACTCTTACAGCAGGTTCTCGCCAGTGTGCACACGGGCAATGCTTTGTAGTGCTAAGCTTGCTACCACCCCCCCAACAGCTCATGCCTGATACTCAGACTCACCGGTCTATCGGGTGTTTCTTGTGGCAGCAGGCATGTGTAGTTGTTCATCTTGATGGCATTCAGCATCTCCTTAGTGACCGTCACACCAGCCAAACTAGCCTTAGTTGGGCAGTACAAGAAATTGCCATCTGTGACATTGAATGTTGTACTGCAGGAGCACCCACTCTGCAGATCGCTCGCCTCCATGATAAACAGCGGGAACTCCCCATACAGCCTGTTGTACGTTAGGTCCAGGAGCCTATCAGGGCCCCCGCGTTCCCTGACAAAGGTGTCATAGGGGTCTGTGCTATTGAATGGGTTCCTGAACATCTCTAAGTTCTGCAGCTCATTGGGAATGCCACCGGTGATCGCGTTGTTTGAGAGGTTAAGGTACAGGAAGCTGTTGCCCTGCATGGCTGAGCTGGTAGGGATCTGCATGAGGCCAATGTCGTATTGCTGGCCAACCGGTTGTGCTTGGGTTTGAGCCATCTGGTCAGCAGCTGGGCCAAGCTGGGGATTGTCACTGAGTACTTGTTCAGACCGTGCTGTGGGCTCAACCTGGGCCTGGTCCTGCAGGCATAAAAGTTGCAAAACGAGTATCAACTTATTGAATTCGTTGAAGCCCTTTCTACTGGTGTATTCTCAGTCTAGCAGCTACTGATATCGTAAAAAGCAATCAATGTCTGCAGGATGACATTTGGTTGGCAGAAAATACCAATCCTGAGATCCGCTGTTCACTTATTGCAACAACAATCAACTCTGGCTTGCTGCTCCTACACTGCATGATACACTGTCCCACGTCAGCAACACTATAGAGGGCACACAGGGTTGACTGGCACGTGCTTCACAACTTTCATGAGCAGACTTAACAACACCTGCATGGCTCCCAGCTATCACACACACCTGGGGAACAGTAGCTGCCATGCCGGTGGGTTCCTGAGGCAGTGTGTCCGGCTGAGCTGCTGTTTGATCAGGTGTCTGCATAGTAGTGGTGGTAGCGCCCCCAGGAGCAGGTGTCTCGGCAACTACCTGTGGCTCTGCTGCAGCTGGGGCTGGTGTCGCAGTGGGCAGGGTGGCTGTTGCTGCAGGAATCTGAGCAGCAGCTGCTGGTAATACAGCGGGTGTAGTAACATTAGGCGCGGCAGCTGTTGCCTGCTGCAGCCTGCGGCGCGCCGAGTAGGTATCGTGCGTCGCAAGCGCCCTGACATTCTCGACATCGTACTGCCAGCCCATCGGCTGGGGCGTGACCTCATCCTCGAGACCGCCGAAGAGCTTTCTGGCAATTAGTCGCGAGGCATCGATCGTTGTGGTGGCGTCCGCGGATTGCAGCTTGCGACCACCACCAGGCTGCTGCCGGGACTGCGCTGGAGCGGGAAAGACCGCGGAGGCGAAGTTCTGCAGATCGCCCTCGATAAGGTTGGATGCCAGGTTGAGCGAAACCAGTTCCTTGTTGGCTGCTAGGCTAGCGGGCACGAAACCTGAAGGACAATGCACGACAAGTGCGCTGAGTCGGATGCACAGTATTTTGAGCAACAGTTGATATGTGACAGCCAACGCGACACAAAAGTCCTGAGAAAGACGCCTGCTTGCCGTACAGCCCGCACGCCACGTCCGAGCTAAGCACAGTCTGACACAGCCATGCATCAACCCGCAAAGCTTGATGCTAGGTGGCACCCAATAAGTACAAACTACTCACCATCCAGATTGTTTTCTGCCAATGACAGGTATTTCATCGTTGGCAGATTCTCCCATTGAGCTCCCTCATTAATGTTGCCATACAAGACGTTCTTGCTCATGTCTAGATACACGAGACTCTCGCCTGCAGCCCCAAAGCTGGCTGGCAGGTTGCCTGTCAGCTGGTTGTCGCTCAGGTCCATCAAAGTCAGGTCCGGCGACTGAGAGAAGTCTGGGATGGGCCCCGTCAGCGTGTTGTTTTCGACATCAAAGTAAACCAGGCTTGGTGGCAGGGGAGCTGCAGGTGGGGAAAAGCACAGTTCAAATACATGAATGCTGGGTAGACAGCGCATTCACCACTCACCAGAGACTCTAGCTGGCTGCAGAAATGCAGCAAGCTGGGTAACTACAAAGTATACGTTGGCAACTGAGACTGTCCCCGCAGCAACCCACACTTATCAAAGTATGTCTATCGGTGTCGGACAACCCTGTAAGCATTTGATTCCCAGCTTCACCCCTGTCATTCAGATGCGCCGTCTGCTTTGCCAAACAACTTCAAACTCCTCTCAACACGCACAGCACACTCACATGCGATACCACCATCCAATTTGTTGCCTTGCACCTCAAACATGATGACATTCGGCGGCAGAGCCGGCACTCCACCCGTAAGCTGGTGGTTTGACAGCTCCACATACTGCAGCGCCTGGGCATTGCTGATGCTGCTGGGGATCTCTCCTGAAAACCCGGGGCCTGCTGGCACCCCTGTACGGGGGTCCGCGTTAATTGAGTACCAGACTTTGAGCGAACTGTCTGATGAGAACGTGTCTGGTAGGGGACCTGACAGAGTTGTCATAGACATGTATAGCTCCTCTATGTTGGGGTCCTGCAGAAGCAGACGGTGCATGAGCTTGATGTCTATGTGTGTCCCACAGCTTCAATGCTAAGCAATCTATGAGGCATAGTAGAGCTTGCTGGCACAGGCGCAGCTCAGCCCGTGTGCACTACTGACTCTGCAGCCAAGCCATACGCCAGAATCTGCATATAACCAATCAGCACTGACCGTGGTTTGGCAGTGCTACAACTGCTGCATTAAGCTGACACCACACAACGTAACCGTGTAGCCATTACAGGACCTGTGTTGCAAGCAACCCGCTTCTGTCACAGACACCCCTCACCTGGAACACACAGTCTGGCAGGGTGCCTTCCAACTTGTTACTGCTCATCATGAGAGTCTTCAGTGTGTGTTCCTCGAACAGTGCACATGGCACTGTACCCGTCAGATTGGTGGAGCCAATCATCAGGCGGCGAAGGGCCCTGCTGCCAGCTAGGACCTGTACCATGTGATTGGCAGCGCCAGCAGCAGCAGTAGGGTGGTCAGCAGCAAAACATCCAGTATCGGCGTGACAGCAGCACCCAGTATTGGCGTGTGACAACATCAGATGGCATTCCTAATAAGCATTGATACCTCATATAGCAGGAACGCTGCAGTGCTGCCCCAAGCTGTTCATGAGCAAGCATCTGCCTATTCAGCTGTCTCTGCATCAGAGTTCAAGGTGTCACTAACACAACGCAACAACACAACAGAGAGCAAACCACAGGTCATCAACCACTTGCAGCCAACATACAGCTGTGAGTGCTGACTCACCGCTGCAACGTTGTCGAGTGTGTCACCATTGAAGTTGTTGAACCTGAGCGTCAATGTCTCAAGAGATGGCAGCTTGCCAAAGGCACTGGGAAAACCCTTCTTGCAGTCAAGACCTGCAGACGCAGCGCCGCCAATGTGCTCAGAAAGCAGCATGCATATTGCCTATGATTAGCCTGTTAGCCGCATACACCCACAGGTTCTAGCCTATGAAAACATAGTTGCAAGTGCCAGGAAACAGCAGCTGATGCAGTATTCTGGCTGTAAGACAGCATGTTGCTACTGTGATTCTGTTTTATTCTTCATCTCCCGCGTTGGTGCCAATCTCCCCAATATTCCTCCAGGCCCATTCGGCTACATGCTATACATATCCGAAAGGTTAATTGGACCGCAGTGGCGTCTCATGGCAACCAAACCATGACATGAACCTCCACCCACCTGCTTGACTGAAGTCCACCTTCTGCAGATGTCCCTCCTCGTCACACACGAAGTCACCAATGTTACACAGATCATCCTGTGGTGTCTTGGCAGCCAGGGCACCGGGGAGGCTGCAAGTGCAGACAGGTACAGCAACAGCACGACAGCGGCGAAGGCTCAACACGTGTGATGCAAACTACACGACAGATCGCTCTTAAAATGGCCTTTGCTGCCAACATAACACTCATTAAGTCAGCACAAAAGCACAAAAGTGCGCAGCTGGTGTTGCTGAGGCCGGCTAAGAACAACAGCAGCCACCTTGAACTCAGATGGCTGATTGAGCTTGCTTCAAAGTTGTAGTCAACTTCTCATGCATCCGTAGCAGCGCCTGGCAACATGCACGTGCAAATGCACACTGCTGTAATAGACTGATGCAACACATCCTCTAGAAGCCACTCTACTGCTTGCGTTAGTTGCCTACAGCCTGCTGAAAATTGAGCTACTTACAATTGTGAACAGAAAGGTGGGCTGTTTGGTCCAGGTGGTGGGCAGCACTCTGTCAGCAGGTCCTGTAGAGCTGCTTTGTCACCCGGGGCCAACCTCAAAGCAGCTGAAGGTGTTTGGAGCTGCACAAACAAGCAAGTTGAGACAGCAGTTGAACCTGTTGAGCTAGAAATATTGGGCTTGCATGAAACATGCTGAGGGTTCTCAGGATAATTGTGTTGCCACTCCTGCTGCATGCAGCTTACGAAGCGAATGATACCTCAGCCACTAATGCCGATCATGTTGCGGCGATAGTCATCTACAGTGCACCAGGAACGGCACGCACAAGCAGCGTGACCTGTAACAGATGATGCAGCCATCAGTACAAAAGGGTTGACAAGGTGCTGTGGCTGCAGGCACTCAACTGCTATTGGAACCATGACGAGAACCTGGGCAACCACCACCTTGCTGGTGCCATGTTGTCCATACGCTGTTCGCCAGAGCCCATGGCGACCCACAGATCAAACACACTATGGAGGCACAGGCAGCCGAAGTGGCAGAATCTCTGCGACTCTGTGCAGACCGCTTACCCTCAGATACAGCAGCAGCTTCTGTGTTTCTCCGCCCATGCCTTGAATGATCAGGGTGTATTGCCCAGCTGTAACCTCATCGGCGGGCACACGGATGAAGGTCTCCGTGATGGCATCGTTGTAGTACACCACCTGACTGCCATACATTGAATCACGGGTGGCCAAGCGCCTGCAGACAAGCCAGAGCAGTGCATGTGCGTGTCAGGCGTTTGGTTGGATGCCAGAACAGAGATGGTTGTGGTGAGGCAACAAGGACCATCGAGTCGCACATGGCTTATCAAAGGTCTTGCCGAAAGGCACTGGTATGTATATTTTTGTATGAGCTCTTGCAGCTGCATATCTATGAGCACATGCCGTGATCTGCAGCTTGCTCCGGTGCTGGCACAGCCATGAGCGTGGCAGCAGCAACCGCAAGGATCTGGATCTGGCCGTGGCGGCCTCGACAACATCATGAACAGCCGATTCGGTCAAAGAAGAGCGCTCAGCATGCTGCAGGCGTTATCAGGCCTGCTTGAGTGCCGTTGCAACCACTTACATGTCTGCCACCCCTCCCACACTCCTGAGGGTGAACAGGATTGAGTGCTTGGGCCTGGGCCCCACTTGGAAGCTGTACGTTACGGTACCATTGCTGCCCATAAGCTGATGAAGGACACAATCCTGCATGTTCGGCACTAAAGCTGGCCCGACATCGCAACCAGACTCCGCCAAGATATTGATTGCAGGGGGTTGCCCTTGCTGACCATGGACTCCTAGTACGGCCAGGGACAGACAGCTCAGATAGACAAGGAGTAACCAGCTCTGCCTGTGGTAAGACTCGCGCTCCACCATGCGCCAAGGCATGCCCATAATGAAGTTGATGTGTCTGATGTTTGCTGGTTTGCAGAGCGGAAAGGCAGCGATCAGAGTTTTTCACACGCGATCAACCTTTGCTACATTCGAACAATTCTAATTGTAATCGCGTGCTTGAAAACAGCGCTGGATGGATGTGAGTGTGGTACTCCTCGTATTGGGGACTTTGATGTATCTGTGTGGCAGGTTTATGAAACGACTTGCATTCAGTTGGAGATTTCTGCGCGTTGTCGCAGACGCCGACCGCCGTGAGAGACTAAACTGTCAGACAAAAATGTAACATGCAGCTTGAACTGTCTCCCACGGGTTATACCAGCTGCCAACTACGCATATAGGCTCTATCGAGAAGCACCATTAAGCCAGGGGCCTGGTCTGGAAGTGTCACCCGAACTCTCATTTCTATTTGACGTACTATGGTAGTTGGGAACCATAGGTTTGCTGTGGCCCCTGGCAAGCAAAATTGCTTATCTGAACGCAACAGTTGGATTAGGTGCATTGTTTGCCGCGTGCGGTGTGTGCTGCCAGTCTGTATGACCTGGCAGAAGCTATGGTCGCGCGCGTTATGAACTATTACGAATTTCGGAGGGTCATCGGTATGGATCGGAGCTACAGTATTCGCGAGCATCAAAGCCTGAGCTTCAGAGGCGCCAATGCTGATACGGCCTTGCTGCAACCCGGGGGGGCACTGACGCCTTCAGCCTGCTTCTCACTTCATAAAAGCCTCCTAGAACAGGTCACTCAGGCGGTTACAGCTGGAGAATAGAACCGACGTTGTTTAAATCAAGGACAAGGCGATATGGTGCACTAAGCTCTGTATGGTTGAATCAGGGACAGGCGATATACTGCAGCCATCATGTGATACAGCCTTGCACGGAACAGATGATTACTGATGGTGTAGGTAGGCTTTTCAACTGGAGGAGCCGCCACTGCCCAAGCCCTGCAATGCTGGTCTATGCACTGGTCCAATGTTCACACGCCATCAGTCATGCATGCTACATTCAAGCCAAGGACATATCAATCGCTGCATCAGCTCAAACCTGTTACACATGTATGGCCACCACAGCCTCCACATTCAACAGTGTGCAGTAGTACAATACCAGCATACTTCTGCTGGGAGGTGTAGCACGTTTCGAATAGCAAAGCAGGCAGCGTACAGTGTCGTGAGCTACCACAAACAACTACATTTCCCAAACACTCGTAGCCTGTTCATGTATATACGTACAGCCCAAATCTTGCTTATGCTACCGATTCTATGGCTGCCAATAGCTGTGATGCGCGCCGGCCATAGTGCTGCTGCAGCAGCCCCATTCATCAACAGGCCAAAGCCACTGACAGGAGCACGTTTTGCCAGCATGGTTCAGTAATGACCAGACAATCACACCTGACAATCATGTTACTGGGTGCACCTGTCAGGCGCATTCATGTGAGCTGCAGATGTGTTTGCTGTGGCTGCTTATCATGGAAACCAACACACTCCTAGCTTGCATTGACCATTCCCACTAGCAGCCCCCTAGGGGGCAGGCCTGCAGTGCTAGAATGGGTGGCTCGTCGGGTTCTGACTTCACATGTGCTTTTCAGCTTCCTTGGCTTTGTGCTCTTGTGTGCCTGTCAGCAACAGCCATCAGCAGCAGCAGCAGCAGCAGCAGTCTCACTATCAACATGCAGCATTGGCACTGCCACTGGCAGACACAAACAGTCCACCTGTTTGCAAGCACTTGCAATGGATGCACCATCAAGTGTCAAATCGCTGTATGAGTTCATTCGTGCTATGCATACCATTGGCGACTGCCATGCAATAATGACGTGCAGCAACATGGTGAGCTGATCAGCAATGATGCCTCACAAGCGCAACGGTTCAAAATTTGAGGATTTGATCCTTGCAACCCCCCTTTTGGGCAACTGGATGTGACATTAATCAGGGGGCATGACCCGTGATCAGAGCGCCTGAAAGCATCTTCATGTTCTCTCCAAATTGCCCCCGCCCGGCGCATTGCATATAAAAGACTGAGCCTGTGCCAACAGGATAGATGCGCTGACAAGAGCTGTCGTGCCATTTCATGCAGCTGCTTTGGTGCTTTGTCCTGCTGCAGCAGGATGCGCAGTGCGTGTCACGTTGAACATGCCCATACAGCAGTTGTCTCCCAGGCCTCCCCCTCCTGTGAGATAAGGGGTCCCCGGGGTGTCTGCCTAAAAGTTTCAAGTTTGCATGCATATGTCAAAGCTGTTTCCACTGTGACAAAGTTTCAGATATCTTTGTGTAGTTTAGCTCATCCAATCGCTATGCGTGTGGCCTCTCTGTGCACTCACCCGGCAATGCCTCTTTGATGCGCTGCCCAAGGCTTTTACCAGTTGTTTCAGTGGGTGTTACACCTGGCCAGGTCATTTCAGGGACATGACGTGTGTGATGTGGTCTGTCGCTACCTTTGTTGCCGGCGCCATTGGTATTGTGATGCTTATCGTTGTGGTGCTCCGGTTGAGAGGGCCTCAACACTACTGGTGCTGTGACAATCGTCTCTTGCGTGCCACGCGGCGTCTCTGCAGGCAGAAAACCATGGCATCAAAGGCTTTGAGGGTTTGAGCCTTACAACGGAGCAACGGGTTTGAGCCTTACAACGGAGCAACTGATTTGCTAAACCACCTATAAGGTTGGCAGGTATGTCCAGGCTCTTAAGACGCGGTCACGTGTACCAAGCGAAGCCTCTATTATCGAGCCAACGATCCAATGCAGACTGAGTGAGTTTCAAAGCCACCTGAGCTCACTCGAGTACACTGTCACTGTCGGTAGCAGCTGCTACGGGGTACTGCCAGCTTACATACAAAGGTGAGTACCTGTTGATTGCTGCATAGTCTCCAATGCACCAAGGTCCTGGACGCAGAGCAATTGTTAATCTCACTGAGATGGTCCAAGCTGGGTCCAATGTTCCAACCGGCAAGCGACTACACGGGCCAGATAGCATAATGCAGCCTTACTCTGGCATTTCACAGCCTCTATGCTGTCTGAAGGCAGTGCCTGTGACGTACTATGCTAGAATATTCGGCTGCCGAGTCGTCATCCGGCATGCGCGAGTCACACCGCGCACATAACGGGTTGCCACCAGGAAATCTCATCGGTCACACATTACAAAAGGTCTGTTCAGTCTACTAGGTTATTTCGCCTATTCTCTGGATAAATGCGCGATCGTGTCTCGTTTGCAATGTTGCAGTCCCGTACACATGTACTGCGCGAGGTCGAAGGCCGAGTTTCGAACTCTCACGCACTCGCTTCATGATTCAAAACCCTTCAGATGAGTATTTGTGTTGAGAGTGCCTGGTTGAACATCAAAGGCGGTGGGGTGTGGACAATTCAAACGGTCTGGGGTTTGTGGGCGGGACGTGCGGAGTCAGCAGCACGCAGACCAAATCAACTTCTTCAGCTTCCCAATGACGGTGCTGATTCTGATGTTTTGCAATGGCCAGGCACCTCAGAATCGTCCAATGAAGAGTGTGTCACCATTCCTTTGTCAGCACGCATCAACGCTTGTTTGAGGCTCTGATCCGCTGCAAATCCGCCTCAACACCCTCAACGATCAACATTAGATTCGGCGTCAGCTATCTGGAAGGGACCCCAGGCGATCGTAAGCTGGCCAAGCAGTGGTCCTTGTACTACGCAGCCTGAGCCGGTAAGCGGTGTTTTGGAAGCCGTGGCTGCATGTTCAGCCTGGTTACAGGCGATCAAGCACGTGCTTACAGTTGCGCGCTGTGCTTGGCGCCACCAAGGGGTCACGTCAGCGTACGCAAATTTCGAAACTGCTTGGCACCGCAATCACAGGTTGCAACACAAGGACTGCCTCCATGATGGGGTCAAAAGACAAGTCCATGCTGCAGTAGCGGATCACGCGGGAACAGCTGCTCACAAATACCTAGCCTGGCCCACACTGAACACAAAAGCAGGATGCTGACCAGCAGTCTCTGGTTGCGCACAAGCTTCATAGCCACACACGTGGCAGCAAGTTACACTTTCACTAGCCGCCATCCCTTACCTGTGGTGTTGACCATTGCTGCAATTCACCTGGAGCTGCCTCGCTTCTTTTGGCTCACACCTTTCGCTGCTGTTGCACTTGTTTGCTGCATTACTGTAGTCCGACAGTCACGCCAGTCAGCACAGCACTGCTTGACCTCTTTAACGACTATCATATCAGCCCATAGAGCTGCAGCATTACCTACGTCTGTTGCTTGGGCAGTGTTTATAGACTCTCAACAACAAGCAGGGCTGAAGAACAGCAGCAGATGCCTCAGCAGAAGTCTAGCACTTGCCTTCGAAGGCTGATGCTGCTTGCCCTAGCTCTCATAGCAGCAGCACATGTTCAGCTAACACACGCAGTGAGCCGGCCAGCAGCAGGCCAACCACCATCATCGTCAGCGGCACCCCCGGCCTTCCAAAGCATAGCAGAGATCCCTGGTTGCAGCAGCAGCAGGGGCAGCAGGGCCCTACTGCCTGAGCTATCCGACTGCAGCTGGTCCTTCCAGATGAAGAGAGGCTCCTCTCGCTGGTTTGCATTTGAGATCCCGGCGGATGCTGCTGAGAACATGAGCGTGCTGTTCATGGCACGAGCCCTGTCTGGGAGAATCACAATGTGGGTCTGCGTCGGTGCATCAGCAAGACCCTAGCCAGCAGCCCACTTGCACCCAAACAGTCCTACATTTGTGCAATCTGCCATGCTCAATGGATTAATGGATTTGAATGCAAGATACCTGGAGTCTATGCAGGTAGACACACCTTGTCTTGGCTAGTTATTAGCCCTGTCACCACCCCACTTGCCCTGCAATCATAGCCACTTCTGGCGGTGGCACATACATACTGCTGAACGCACTCCCTCATGCCACTGCTTGCACATGCTGCCTCCCACAGGGCACTCTGGGGTCCCGGCAGCGACCCCTACCGCTCAGTCCCCACACAAGTTGGTACTAGTTACATGGAGTGGCCAGGCCTGCGTGAATCCGACCAAGATGCTTCAGCAGCAGGAGGCGGACACCAGTCCATTGCATCTGAGCAGCAGTACTTGTTTCTGGCCCGCAAGGATAAGCCGTTGATGATGGGGCAGTATGTGGTGGTGGTGAGAGCTGATATGGGGCAACCGCTCATGAAAGTGGAGGTGAGCTGACTGGGCTTGACAGTATTGCAATGTCGCAGCCACTTGATGCGGCATCTGGTGCGACATTTGGTGCTTGTAACATTGTTCAGCTGTTGTGTTTGACTCTGCCACATGTTTCTAGTTTAGCTAGTTTAATGTATCAACGTACGCAGCTTTGCCCGCTGAAGTGGGAGTTGAGCTTGGTGTGAGCTGAGGTGCGACGAAGGTTCAGAGGTCTCAATAGCAGAGTTGCTTGCCTGCACATGGTCAATGCACACCTGAGCACCTGTGGCTCATGTTCAATGTCACGGCGATTTCACCAAGGACCATGCTCGGAACATTCTCTGAGTTGCAGCACTGAACCAGCAACACCCGATCTACTCAACATGCCATTGCTACCTGAAGCACCCAGTGAAGCACCTGCACAACTGTCTGTCATGCTGTGGCTGGTCTACTGCACTGCTCCACAGGTGTCCACCCCCAGCAGCATGACTCAGCTTATAGCTGAAGAGCAGCAGGCTCTGAAGGAGCTTGTCTCCTCCTGCTGCCCAGGCCTGACAAAACCTGACAGCAGCGCTGCTGCCAGCCCAGCAGTAGCAGCCACTACCGGCCAATCCTGGTGCAACACAGTAGGCCAAGCCATAACCTATGATCTAAGGCAGTGGTACGCTGACATCTGCCACGTGGCACCTAACGTGTGTGATAAAGATGGTCATCTGAGGCGATTAGTCATCCCCCCGTATGCCCTGAGGTGCCCAGAGTTTCCAAAGTCGCTCGCAAAGTTCACACGGCTGCAGCATGTGGATATCAGCTATAGTGTGGCTCCCGGCAGTCTGGCTGATGTGGCGAATGTCATACGGGGCTTAAGCCAGTTGCAGCAGCTGCACCTACGGGGTATAGGGCTGAGTGGGCCCTTGAGCTGTGAGCTGGTGCAAGCAGGACCGTAAGTACCACTGCGCTTGGCTACCTAGCATATGGCGCTACTTGGGCTTCGGTGTATTGTATGCTTGCACTGCTGAAGGGCACTGGTTCGTAAGCCGTGGCAGTGCAGCTCATTTGCCTGCTTCAAATGTGTCATAACAAGATAGATCAGGTCATGTATTGTAATGTGCCATAAAGCTTTTGCCAGCTAAGTGAACACAGCAGAGACATCAAATCAAACTCAGCTACGGCTGTAAACTGTGCAATACGTGTGACATGTGCAGGCGGTTGCAGTCCCTGGCTCTATCAGACAACGACAAACTGTCTGGCACCCTCCATCCATGCTGGCTACAATCCCCAACGTTACAAGAGCTTCAACTCGCAGGACTATCAGGGCTCACCGGGCCCCTACCAACCCTGGCTGGGACCTCAGGTTACCCAGCAGGCCCAGGGAGGGGACTGCTAGTTACACACCATGCCAGAAAAGTTCCCGGCGGAGCCAGCGTATATGCAGCTAGGGGGGCATTGTTTGTAGGTGCGGTCACAAATACCAGGTCACTGCTGACGGACGCAGCCTCCGAAGCCACGGACACAACCAGCGGTTGCGGCTTTGGTGGACTGAAATACATCAACATGGCCGGTGTGATTGGGGATGCTGAACAGGGTTTAACGGGTCAACTTCCCAGCTCTCTAGGGCTTTGCAAAGACCTGTTATACCTGGATCTGTCTGGTCATGCTCTGTCAGGGCCGCTGCCAGCGCTGCCGGAGCAGTTGCAGTACGTTAACTTGAGCAGCAATGCTTTGAGCGATGTACTGCCGGACTTCGCTGGCAGATCACAGCTACAGTATGTGGACTTGTCGTTCAACAGGTACGCCAGCAGGGCTGCTGACTGCCTGTCAATTGCTGTGTCAGCAGCTATCCAAATGCAGCTGCTTGGTTGCCCCAAAACACATATGGCAGCTGATGTATGGCAACTCTGCATGAGAGTTCGCTAGCCAATCAAGTTAAATGCAATCACATGTAATCAGCAGTGCGTGGCATACTAAATAAGAGCAACCCTGAAGTGTACTTGCATGACCTGTATCAACAGGTATGAATACCTACAATGAATAATTTCAGAAAGCTTGAATTTCATTGTGCACTAGGTGATGCACGTTTATGGCTGCTGCCCTGCTGCTTGTGCAGGTTCCGGGGTTCTATCAGTGACCTGACAATCTTGCAAAACCTTGACTGGTTAGACTTCTCCGACAATGAGCTGACTGGCACACTCCCCGCTGTCCCATTAGCTGTCAGGTGGCTAGACCTGAGTAACAACCAACTCAGCGGTGACATTGATCTCAGCAAGCAGGGAGCCGTGAAGCCAGGCGCAAGTGCTGAGCTCATGATGGTACTGCTCAACTTGTCGCATAACAAGTTCTCAGGTCAGGATTCCTTTGCAAAGTGTTGATACTTGATAACTTGAGTGTGGCTCGTAACGGCTGCCAAGCCCTGCGTGTCCTGCTGTGCTCTGTTGTGGATCAGTAGCCTCAGAGTCATCAGTGTACTCTCTGTTGCTGCTGCCCCACCACTGTACTTGTGTGCTTATGTACCTGATGATGATGCCCTGCAGTAACACAGGGTTAGCATGTGATCTGGGCTGCAGGGGTGGGCGACTGTGTGTAGGCTTTGGCGTTCCTGCAACTTACCTCAGCTTTGGCTTGCTGAGGATGGTTATTCACTATGTTGGCCCGCCAATACTGAATTAACCACTCTGCTTCACAGTCAAGCACGCAAGCAAAGCTGTATGCCGTCGCTGTCACTGCTGCTGCAGCTACTTTTGCCGTCAGCTCGGCTTGTAGTTTTGTGTGAACCCCACGCTTACACTGCACAAGGGCATGGCCCATGTTGTGACCCACTAACATGCTCATCTCCGCTGTTGCTGTTGCTGCTGCAGGCACCCTTCCTGTGAGTCTGGCAGTAGCTCCTCACTTGAGCTTCCTAGACCTCTCACACAATCAGCTCCTAGGTGGTTTAGATACGTTTGCAGCAGCACTCAAGCCCACAAACCAAATGCTGCAGATCAACCTGAGCCACAACAAGTTGGTTGGGGGTGTGCCTGAGCAGATGCAACTGCTGGCAGCTCTGAGGCCCGTGATGGTGACTATGAGTGATGGGTGAGTACGTGCATACACGTGATGCTTGCGTCCTTTATGAACAGTCTGCCATTGCTGAAATTTGCGCCGCCTGCTAGACTTAGGCACTGGCCACTCCAAATGCGCATAACAGTGGCCCAAGAGAGTCCTGGGAGCACCTTGCAACTGCTGGCAGCTCTGAGGCCGTGATGGTAAATATGAGTGATAAATAAGCACAAGACCACGGTGTTTGTGTTTGTTTTTATGTTGAAGCCATTGCTGATGTTGGATTGCCTGATTGTGGATAATACTTGCCTTGCAATGCCTATGTGGTCAGCCTAAGAGAATACTAGATCTAGTATTCTCTAGAGCGACTCCTGCCAGGTCTGCGGTCTGTGAACTTCACTCCTGCCAGGTCTGCGGTCTGTGAACTTCACTCCTGCCAGGTCTGCGGTCTGTGAACATTAAGTGTATTAGTTAGTGATGTTCAGTACATGCACATGGTATTCGTCGTTGTTCTGAACAGTCTGCCATTGCTGATATTGGAGTGCCAGAGTGGGGATGGTACTGGCCACTCCCAATGCTCACAACACTAGTAGCCTGGAAGAACACCAGAGCAAGTTGCAGGTGCTGGCATACTGAGGCCTGTGCTGGAAGTGACGAGGGATGGGTGAGCTCAATGGTACCGTTTGTGGGCTTTCTGTTTGTCTTGATGGGATGTGTACTGCAAGGCAACCGGCAACTGCAAGGCAACTGCAAGTTGGCTTCAAGCTCAATACGAAAGTGCAACAACGTCCACTTTTGTGTTTGGTATTTTTGGTTCCAATGCACTGGCACCATGGATGTTTTAGCTGCCAGCCCGGGGCCTCTCTGACAATCAACTAGGAAGCCTGCACCCGACATGGCACACTGCAGTAATAGCATACCTGCTCAAGGACACATGCCGCTGCACAGCTGCTGGTCTGGCCCATGAAAGCTTGTTCAAACTATCTGTTTGCTTCCACATAACACTAGTAGCCTGGGAGAACACCAGAGCAAGTTGCAAGTGCTAGCATACTGAGGCCTTTGCTCGAAGTGGTGAGCGATGGGTGCGCACAATAGTGCCGTTCGTGGGTTATCTTTTGTGTCTTGATTGGAGGTGCAATGCAGCATGCTGGCATCCAACTCCAGTACAGGCTGTCCAGCACAAAGTCTGAGAGACTCAACTCTTTGCCTGCTGTTTATACCCACCTCTCGCAGGATAACACCGGTTCACAGAATCTTAGACCTCTCCCACAATCAGCTAGGAGGTGTGTTCCCTACATGGCTGATCGCTGTGCTACCTCTGCTCAAGGAAACATGTCACTGCACAGCAGGCATCAGCTTGGATGCGGCAACTTTCACATGCCCAGATGATATGCCACAGCTGGTTCCTATTGCACAAGAGATGCTGAAACAATTTGAGGCTCTGCAATGTGTGTCTGGAGAGGGCTCTGCTGCTCAACAGGTACGCAGCACTGATAATCATGCATGCTTATAAGTTTACTATGCAGCAAGGCAGCTATAGCTTGCCAAGATGAGTGCCTTAGCTGAAATGGGACATGCGCCTTGAAATAGAGTTGCATGATTGGCTGCAGCCATCACGAATCAACATGAACATCATCCACATCATCCCCAGTGGTCACAGTGTCCAGCACTTCTCCCTCTGTCTGTTGTGTCTGCACCCAATCGAGCCTGGGGCCTTGGAATTTTCCTGATTGTTTTGCTAACGGCGTGCAATCAACAAAGGACGGCTCAACCTGTACCTTGACCCCTCTGTGTCTCATATCTCTGTGTGCGCAGGTTCCCATCTGGCAGTTAGCTGGTCCCTCATACAAGCATTACAGCCGTGAAGAACACAAAGCACTTGCCCTGCAGCAAGAGCAGCAGCAGCATCAGGACCCCAGGCGGAACAGAGGCGCTGTGGCTGGCATTGTCCTAGCAGCAGTGGCGGCGACAGTACTAGTAGCAGTGGTGGTCCTTGCTGCTGTGAAGTACAAGCGCAAGCAACGAGACGACAAGGTGATGACTGTCTCCTATCTGCTTATAGAAACTGTTCAGCTGGCTGTGTGCCAAGGGTTGTTAGCACTGCGGTCCAGCTTGTGCATGCTAGCATACATGTCAGCACTCGTTAGTTCACACGTGAGCGTCTGGGGGCAAAGGAATGCTGGAGAGAAGGGCCTGTGTGGCCGCAACAGCCAGCCTACATCAGTCGGCTCAATGCTTGCTACAGATGCCATTGGTTTGAGACACAGTAAAAAAAGCCATCGCACAGTACAGTGTTGCTCATCACAACATCATTCTGCGTTTGTGTGGAAGCTGCTTTGTGACTCCTCTCTTACAAACAACTGCAAAGGTGTGTTACAGCCAACATTTACTGGTTTCCGCCACCGTGTGCTTCACCTGGTCTGCCCTGCAGGCCGTTAACTTGCTGCTGCAGCACTTCGACCCCTATCATCGATCAGCAGAGCTACCCCTAGGCACAGCCCCATCCTTTGAAGGCATGCAAGCTCTTCCACAACCCCGACACTCGTTCCCTAATCTCCCAAGCGCCCAAACCTTGGCACCTGCAGGACCACTGGGGTATAACACAGGATTAGGGTTTGCTGGCGGATCTAACAACCAAAATAACAGTCTGCCAGTGTCTGTGAAGGGTTCTAATGGTGGCCAGTTGGATGATGGCACATGTGAGATTGCATTGGTGGTAAAGAAAGGATCTGCAGGGTTTAGTCAGACAGATGGAGCACAGGGTTCAGAGCCGAAGCCCAAGGGCACAGATGGCTTGGTGTGAAGTTTTTACAGGTGATTTTCATGGTGTGAAGCCCCATGAAGTGAAGTGGTGTCAGTGCGTTTTTGCCAAAGAGATTGGTCTCTGAGACCACTGCGGCATCCTTTGAGGTGGTTGGCCTAGGTCACTCCCTGCAGGGCCCAGTTTCTCAGTCCCGTGCCAGCTGGCCCTGAACTGGTCTCCAGATGAGTGATGCCCCACGCTGCAGCGTCTCCTGGCATCTTCCTCTGGGCACACTAGAGAATGTAGTCTGGTACGCATGTTCCTAGACCTGTGGCAGACACCGTGCTATATGCTTGCAAGTGTTGCTAATTGGTAGGCAGTTGTCAAGTGGTGCAGCAATGCACATAGCTATTGCTTGCAAGATGCAGTAAGCAGTACTGGCTGTATGTGGAGAAGTATGCGAGGCGTACTGTATTCCAGGGGTCTTAAAAAACCCCATAGGCAACGCAATAAACACTTCTTTTGGGTCTTGCTTCGGCTTGAAGTACAAACCAGATTGTGCTGCGCTAGCATGCCTTGATCCTTGGTAGTGTATGCAGCATCTGCACGACATGCTGCGTTGTACAGTAAGTAGGTTTGGTGGGGTGTAGATACTGCAGCGTGCCTGTATGGGTTGCTTTTTGCCACAATATGTTATGCTTGCTCAGCAATGTTGTACATTACAGCTGTATTGCTTTGGCAGATGCTGTCTGCGCTTGTGTGCTAGTGTTGCCATCTTGGAGCAGTTGTGTTTTGAGACGTATTGTACCAGCCACACTGCTCTGCTTTTGCTGCTACGGCTGCAAGATGCTGTTTGCAACATGTGTCACACTGGCTGCACCATATCTTGTCATGGCCAGGACATGAGTCCAGGAGATAAGATCTAAGACTCTGGTCTGATGATTTTGCAGGTTGGGCGTATGGCAGGATTGCTCTGCAGGAAAGTGTGGTTTGCTCGACATGCGACATGACATTGGCAGTTCTTCTGCAAATTGAAAGTCGAGTCAATCCTTGTAAATAAGATGTTGCAGGATGCAATGCATGTTGGTGTGGATCATCAGAGTAGCTCACCTTCCTTGACTAGCCTCATGTTTGTCAGTGTTGGTCAGGTTTTCTGGCCGTGGCCCAACGGGCATGCATTGCGTTCTTTTGACCAGTATGAATTGCACAGGCCTATGACTTTGTGTTGATTAGTGGTTGAACATTTGTTTAATTGATGTTGACCAGCTATTGCTTGCATTTCACTGATCTCTTGTATGCACTGAGGTCTGCAGGTGCTGCGAAACCGCATGCCATTGCTTGTGCATTACACTCTGCCTTTTCATGTTGCTGGCCAAGCAGCAGGCGCAGTGTCGCATTCTGCATGGTTTGTTGTGTAGCTGTGATGCAAGCCGCTGGTTTTTTACTTTTTTCTGTGTGATGTGGCTATCTCTGCTGCAACAGCTACAGCAGCCACCCTTGTACAACATACTGTGCCAACAAACCGCAACTGAGTTGACGCCAAGTTGCCGGTATGACTTTATCTTAATTGATCAGGGCCTGATGACTGGTGTCAGGGGCACTTGACCCGGCTGTGAAATGGATGGATCTTGTGCTGACCACAGTCACTGTGGCCGCTTGGTAAACCCTTGCCGTTGCCCATATTGCACCAGTGGCTGACCACAGTCACTCTGACCGCTTGGTAAACCCTTGCCGTTGCCCATAATGCACCATGCACATGGTCAGTGAGGACATGCCCAGAGCCTTTGAGAACCAGCAGATTCTTGTGATACGCAGAGTCCTGAAAACTACACAAACAGGTTACAGCGCACCCGGGGTGACGGACAGCATACGGCATGCTGCGCATGCGCCAAGCTCAGCATGGTTACTCGATAGCTGGCAGATGCTAATGCGGCCCCCTTCGTATGCATTCATAGCAATGTAGGATAACGTGTTGACATATCGTTTGAGTCTGCAGCCGCTTGCGCTGGGCTGCCTGTCCTGGAAGCAAGGCCGCGGGGCAGATGACGTTCCCACTTTCTGGCCATCTTCCAGGGCTTTACCCTAGGTCCAAAATGTTTATATACCATACAATTATTTCTTCAGATTACCTGAAGGCATATGCAAGCTGATCATGAGCCTGTGAGAGCTGCCCGCCTTTCTGACCTTGAACGTTGATGCAAGCGAGGATTGCCCTGATCACCTGTTGACCACACTTAAAGCAACAACAGACATCAACAGACGCCTTATTTGAGCTTTGGGCACTTAGGCACCCGGGACGTGAGGACTTCGTGGTCAAGGTAGCAGGGTGAGAACCTTCTATCCCAGCAACAGCACGTTAGTTTATGTGTGTCAGCTTTACTTGTGGTCACCAAAGCAAGATCGGAGCCGCAGCGCAGGCGGAAAGGTCAACAATGTAATGCATCAGCAGCGGGTCCCGCGCACGGCTGCTTGCTGCGAGTACGCGGATAAATTCAGCAGCAGGCCGTTTAACAACTCCACGCTGATGTATGCTGCAGATGTGCAAAGCCTGGATGGGCTTGGTGGCTTGCATGCTGGTGTTGGCCTTCGTTTGTCACCCAGCAAACGCAATTTCCGATGCAATGTCAGCACTGGATGCAACTGAAACCACCGACGCAGCAGAATCTTTAAACTCAGCAGATGCAGCAGATGCAATGGACTGGTCGCGTCAGCGAGGCCCAGCAGGCTTAGGAGCATACATTGGGTGCTTCAACCTTGCCAAACTGTTGCAAGCTGATTCAGGAGTCAAGTCACAGGTGAGTGGATTGCTGCTTCTGCTATCGAGTGCTGCAGCAAATTATTCTGATGCTCTGTACCTGTGTGCTGACTACAGCGCTGCACTGCTGACTTGCAGTCAAAACTGAACAGTGCACACTCTGTCACCAGTGAGCGCCACAACCGCGCATGCAATCCAGGTATTGCCTAGAGCAGATGTAACTCTCATGAAACCATCCTCACCTTAATGATTGCATTGGTGATTCAGGCCAGCCGCTGCACTCACCACAAAGCGCAGCTGAGCTCAGATGTACCGGTTGCCATGTCTGCAATCCCAACAGGTGGCAAAGCAGTACACGGCAGGGACCATCTCTCGTTGTACGGTTGACTGCAAAGCTCGCAGCTACTCCATGAGCATTGTGACACCAGACTTCAAGTGTAGATGTGCAATAGCAACACCAGATGATGAAGCACAGCTGCCAGACGTAGCTTGCGGCAAGACTGGCACGGGAGCTGCAATCTTCTACCATCATGACTGTGAGTACCAGCAGATGCTCTGGCTTCTAAAACATAGCCGCCAGCTTCTGAGGTGCTGTACTGCATCCACATGTTGCTGACTGCTGCTGTTGATGAGCCTAGGCTCTGCATATCTGGCCTCCCAGGTATAGCACTGCAACAGAGCGGCACCGGCCACCTGATAGGGCATGTTTGACTGACATTGTGGCAGGCACCATGCCTGCAAGGTATTGCTGCTGGCAACCTTAGCAGAACCAGGTGGACACGTGCTTACTCGATGTCAGCACTGCTATGGCATAGTCTTTTCTACTTGTTTGCACAAGGCAATGCTGTACCGCCCGGTTGATCTCAGCCCTACAACAAGCAAAGCCTGCCCTACTGTGTTCTACTGCTGCCGCAGTGGCTGGTACACAGAATTGCAAGTTGGCACCGCTGCATTTGTCAGCTGACAATGTGGATATCCATTATAACCCCCAGAATGTGAAGTTCTACAAGGATAACACCACTGGCTGCACCAGCATGAGGCTGATGATGGAGGGCAAAGACGGCATTAGGTTGGCACCCAAAGGCAGCTGGCAGTTGCATGGCCAGGTTGAAGTGACAGCCAAGATTGATGGAGCATCCGGCGCTGTGACAGCTTTCTATGTAAGTGATAACACTTCGCTTACTAATAACGTGCCAGTTTGTTAATGAGTCAGCTTCATGCTGCGGCTGCAGCAGGCATTGACTGTCAGATGTGTTGATACATGATGATTGCGGCTTCAGTGAAGCTGTTAGTGCAGCTTGACAGGGTCGCAGTAAGAGACAGGATAGCCAACATACAGCAGTGTCAAGTGGCAGGCGCGCAGGACATGCTCTGGGCAGCTGACACTGTGAATGATTGCTTGATACCGGACTGGTAAGCACTGTGCAGACTTTAAGTTGTCACCAGGCCCGCAGTGATTAAGCCTGCCTGACCTATATAGATATATCTTCGCTGCTGTTCTTGTTCTGCAGCTGCGAAGTTCAGACTTCTACACTCGCACCAACAAGGAGAACTTTGACGAGATTGACTTCGAGTGGATCAATGGGCGACCTGGCATCCGTAACTGTGTCTGGCTCAACACATTCAACGGGTACGAAACACGCAGCAGCAGCAGCAGCAGCCACTTGCAAACAGCCGGCTTTTGGCACAGTGACCTTTCTGCAGTCTCTTGCACGGTTGGCACAGATTGGCTTCAATCTCTGTGGCAATCTGCAGCTGCAGCTGCAGCTGCATGAGCTTCAACTGATGTGTTACAAGGAAGACCATTGATATGTAGCGCCCAGGAAGACTCTGCTCCCGTCCTGCTAATGTCTTTTAAATTCTATGCTTCTCTATTGTCAACTCCTTCAGGGGTGAGTCAGGGGGCGAACACATGCTGCGGCCTCGCACATATCAAAAAGCTCTAGGACTGGACCAGAATCAAACCTCTGAGAACACATATATCAAGTACACCATGCACTGGCAGCCCAGCAGGGTGACTTGGGCTATGGACGGAGTGCCAATGCACACAAAGAAGGCTGGGCAGTATGTGAAGTGGGAAGACATGATGAGCAAGTGGTTTGCGTGAGTGTGGCCGGCTGCTGATTGCCACCGTAGGCCTGTTTGAAACAACCAAAATTGTTAGAGAGCGTGCTAATATTGTGTATGGCCAGTTGCTGTGACACGGGGCTGCCATGGGCTGGGACACTGCAAGAGCTTGTGTTGATAGCGAATGACAGCTAGCAACAATATCAGCAGTGTGGCAGCAGTGCTACCATCCTCTAGCAATGACAGATACTGGCAGTTTGTTTAGTAGCATGTGAGGAAATGCAATGCCCAAGATACATGTAGTCAGCATGCAGCCAAGGCGTTAACCTATCAATACAGCAGCCTGTGAGCCAACAAGCGCCATACATGTTGCATCTGCAGGCGTGTGTTCAAATCCCCTGATGCAAGATCTCACCTTTCTTTCAGCATGTGGAGCGACGACAGCAAATTCCAGTTTGGTGGCAAGCGCAACAACAAGGAGTCACCATACTTCAGCTACTTCCACAGCCTAAAACGCATCCTGTGCGAAGGCAAGGCTCAGCCACTTCCGGCTGCGCTGAGCTGGCTAAACCAGCCCCAGGTCACTGTTGTTAGCAAGCCACAAAAGCCCGCCACCAAGACAGCAGGCCCAAGTGGCAAACCTCAGAAATCTGTGGCAACGAAGCCACAACCCCAACCCCAGAAGCAAGCCACAGGCAAGGCCAAGGTTGCACCCAAGCCCAAAAGCAATGTACAGGGAAGGAAGGGCCTCTAAGTGTTCTATTAGTGTTCATAGGAGAGCCAGTCGTTGGCAGGCTCAGGATTTGGCTAGTGATTGGGAGGGTTTGATCTGTTGCTGCAAGCGGCTTAAGAGCATGCTCAGCATGTGGCACATCGCATCTGAGTGGTGCTAACATCTGCACGTCATCTTTACATTGCTATTGCCGGTGCACTAGCTATGGGCCTTCTGCTGCTGCGGTTGAGTTTCAGCTATTATTATGACCTTTGTTGGTGATTGTTGACGCTGGGGACTTGACTGGTTAGTGTAGGTACTGTGGGATGGGGTTGGGAAGGGTGGCATGGAATGAGGTAGCGTAGACAAGCCTTCAGTGGCTACTGTACGTAGATACTTTGCAAACGGCGGTTGGATAGCTACCAGTGCTCCATATTCTTCATTGCTTAAGATATTTCAGTTGATGGACAAGGTTGGGATGTTGACACTGTCAATTACAGCCTGAGAGGTGTGATGCAGGAGATGGATACTGCTTAGGCAAATGCCTGTATTATCATCTTAACAATGTTGTAGATGGTTGTGAGCTGCTTGCGGCCATTGAGCTGCACTCATGCTTCATGGAGCAGTTATGATACGTGCCATGCATTTCCTTGGAAATACACATCGTTGCTTTGCACCTATCTGCCCTATCTTGTCACAAGTCCGACTCCAGGTCAGTGACAGCATGATGTGTGGTTCTTGATATTCTCAAATGTGAGGCGGCTGCAACTAGGACTCTTCATTGCTGCTGTGTATTGCTGTTTATGCTACAATAATGCTGTCAAGATGCAAAGTTGCCTGGTACTGCGCTTGTGGCTCCTGTGTCAAGGGGTGTATATATGTACGTACTGGTGTCCATTACAACATGCTCAGGGCGAGCCTCGACATATGCACTGTGTAAACCATATACTGGTTGATAATGTATGCTTGAAACTGCTCCACCATGTGGTAACACAGGTGTTACCTGTCAGGCATCTGGCCCAAATAATGTGGCTTTAGAGGCGATTCCGGGACTGGCTTCAAGGTGACTGGGCCCCGAACAGCAATGATTCAGCCGCAAACCAACTGCGGCACCGTGCGCTTGTAGAGCAGCAGAGTCTTGCAAGTGCAGGGACAACTGATTGGTCGAATGATTTCAGCATGAGCCAGCTAGCTTTTATCTCTCGGGTGCTGGTCGTTGGCCGCCAAGAGGCTCTGTCAAGGGGCCCAGCCAGTCCAGACCCACATAGGCCTGTTGACAGTCGAACCACTGCGCTGAAGCTACACTGTTGAGGCACAGGATTCTAACCCCCACTTCAAGTTTCCCCGGGGGAAACAGCTGGCTTTGACCGGCTGTCAACGCCAACCACTAACGTGTTCTTAGCCTGAGGACAACATGATACTATCTCATGTTGAACCGTTCAGTTAGAACTGCACGTGCAACAGCAACTTGCGACTGGCAGTTGACGCCCCGGTCCAGTGCCGCGGCGACAGACTTACCAAAGAGCAAAATATGACGTCATACGACGTACATACGTGACAGCATGTAGCTGTGTGGCAGGCAGGAGCCCTCAGCCATGCTCTCGCGCCGTCGAAGCCAGTGGCTGTCATCCCGTACAGGTGACACCGGGTAAGTGCCCGAGCCGTAACCACCTTGGAAAGCAGAATTGGGATCGCACATACGTGTAGCAGCGATGATCTGCAAGGCTGCGCCCTGTGAAACCCAATTGCCAGTGGCCTATAATGGAGTAAGCTCTTACATTTTCGCGCCCAATACTGACAACATGATTGAAAGCACGCCGAGCCTCTCAACAACGTTATTTCACCCCTAGAAAGGCCGTACCAGGCTTTCACTGTGCTGGGATTTCCTGGATACGAAGAGTCCGTGACAGCAGATCAGATGCTTTCAGAGTGGTGACTTTACGGGGTGCGCGGAAATGCCAACAACTGCAACACGCAAAAACTATGTCTGCGGAGGTAATTCCGAAACAATTGCGACGCTGCTCACTGTGACCGTCGGTTGATATCTGACAACGACCGCAAAGTTGCATGTCGACAGGGCTTCGTGCAGCTCTCGATGCAATGTTAGCGCCGTGTCGACGTGTTGAGAAGCGAGAGATAGTGAATCAACGGGAAATAGCTGCCTGTCCAGTGTCATCGCCTTTGTTTTCGCGTCTAGTTTGCTTTCTTTGGTGCACGTCACACATCATAAATATAGGCTGACCTCTCTGACAAATGTCTGAGGTTCAAGGTTGCAATTTGCATGGGCTGCTTGGCCCTGTAGGCTCGTCATCGCCTTTCGGTAGCGCTCAGATGCAGGGATTGAAGCCTCCTGCGGATCAAGACAGCGCTTTTAGCAATGTATTTGAAGGCGAGGAGTTCAAAATGTGAGCTAGATGACTGTCGGGGTGCACGTGTAGCAAAATATCTGTGCTGCGCTGCAGCTCGGTTACGTTCGGCCAACATTACGCTTGCGTAACTGTTTGATCTGCAGGTACCTGTACAAGGTGTTGCCCTGTGAAAATGTGGGTCACCGCTAGATAGTTTCGTGAGCTTAGTTATGCCCAGAGCAGGTCGGGAATGATGCCAGCGTGCATTACTGCCATCGTCTTCACGTTATTGTTTTGGATATGGTCAATTGTTATCGCGGCCCGCAGGCCGATTGGAGCCTTTACAGAGCCGTGCGTCAATCAGCAGTCTGACTGTTCCCTGCTTGCTGCTCGACTTCTCCTCTCCACAGCGCGAGCAACACGATATTGGAGCCTGCCCATTTGCACATCCTGGAGAGAAGGCGGCGCGGCGGGACCTGCGGACTCACGCCTATGAGTCTACTGCATGCCCAGATGTTCTTCAGGTACGACTGTTGAACGGTTGAACACCCACCACATCTGGCTATAGTGTCTCTCGCGTTTTACCCGTTGCAGAACGATAGTGTACCGCACGTGATACCAATTGCCAAGAGCTCCCACTTTCGCTGGCTGCAAGCTGCTGTTGAACATAAATGCTGCCTGCTGTTCTGCTGCCTGCAGTCTGGCAGATGTCCTAGGGGCAACTCCTGTCATATGGCACATTCGGTGAGTGCCGCACAGTTTCCTAGGCAGAGAGGGGTTTGAGAAAAATGGGCATGCCGCACCCATTGCTAGCGCATGTTGGGGCTGTGTGTGGGAGCAGACAGCAAGTTTGCATAGCTGCAAAAGGCCTGTGCCTTTCACTCAGGTTATGAGCCTCTCAGTTAAAAACTTGCAGCATTGGAAGCATAGCCAACAAAACAAGTGTCTGTTATACTGTGTGCAGGTTTTTGAGTACTGGCTGCACCCCCAGAGGTACCGCACCCAGATGTGCCGCGATGGTGCCACCTGCAGTCGCAAAGTTTGCTTCTTTGCTCACTCTGAGCAGCAGTTGCGCCATGTACCCGGAACACCAGCAGACGCAGCAGACCCATTCAGTAAAGCAGCAAAGTTCAGCTTGTCCGGCATGAAGCGCCAGAAGAGCAGCAACAGCAGCAACCACATCAGTCCAACGGCCGCCAGCCGACGCAACAGCCTGGACGCGTCAGGCCTCAACCCCAGTAGGCTACTGTTCCAGCCTGGCTGTCAGGCCTATGACCCTTCCAACGGCCTGGCACCCTGCTATAGCCTGGAGTCTCTGCGCAGCAGCAACAGGTACAGCGCTGATGCAGTACTATACCCCAGCAACATGCTGCGCAACAGCAGCATCGACCGCGCCAGCAGTAGCAGGAAAAGCAGCATGGATGAGTTCACCGGTGCTGCTTTTCTCAGCAGCAGGCGTAGTTTGGACTTGACAGCTGGGCAGCCACCGCTGCCGCCACAGCTAAGGGCTCCGCTAGGGCCTTTGCCTGCACAAGCAGTCATCTTCACAACTGGCGCTCCTGGAAGCCCTAACACTGGAGTTGCTGCTGTCCAACCTGGTCAGTGGGTTGCTCAAGGTGCTGCTCTACCAGCAGCAACGGTAAGCCCTGCAGGTGTGCCAGC
Organism: Coelastrella sp. UTEX B 3026; assembly: GCA_002588565.1. NCBI lineage: Eukaryota > Viridiplantae > Chlorophyta > Chlorophyceae > Sphaeropleales > Scenedesmaceae > Coelastrella > Coelastrella sp. UTEX B 3026. The sequence goes on along the minus strand of NSMO01014335.1, from coordinate 31,967 downwards.
CTGCTTGGGCTTATCTGCTGCAGGCGCGTACAGTAACACTGCTGCAGATTCCAGTGCCTTCCTGAACCTGCTGTCAGCCTATCAGCATGAAGCAGAGACCTGCCGCTTACAAGCAGCAATGGCAGAGGCAGCAGCCACAGCAGCAGCAGGGAAGCTGCAGGCACTTGTCACTGCGCTGGGGGGTCTTCCAGACAGCGGTATGCTTGCGCAGCCTGGCAGCCTTGCAGGCGGCATGTCCTCAGGCCTGGCACCCACCAGCCTGGAGTTATCGGGACTAGATGTAGCAGGCCTGACAGCTGCCAGCCTGGAGCCCTCAGGACTGAACATGGCAGCCCTGACAGCAGGCATGTGTAGCCTGGGGGGTGTACCCAGTTCTGCGCTAGCAGTACCCTCCAGCCTGGCACTATCAGGACTACAGCCTACAGCTGATCAAACAGTACAAGGGCAGGTACAATGTGCAGATCAATCACGCAGCCTGCTGTTACCGGGTGTGACTTCTCATGACCTGCTGACGGCAGCTGCAGCAGCAGCACAGGCCGGCATGCCAGCAGCTACCAACACAACCAACATTCTGGTAGGCCAGTTACATACTGCGTTGCTCTCGTAGGTGGTTGGGGCAGTACTGCTGCTTGGCTGCAGTTTCTACATCTTGTGTGTACCTGATATGTATAATTTGAACGCGAGGGAGTTGATATGATCTGCTTGATTTAGCTGAGAGGATGTCTATGCATTTGCCTGTGAAGTTTTGGCACTTATTTTGATGTTATGCTATGGCTTCAGGCCAGACGACCAGGCATTGCACATAAAACCTTGTGTTATGTCTGGTCACCTGTCAGGCATTGTGGCGTATGAATGTGATAGTACCGTCTATTGTGAAGGGTAAGCTGCATCCGTAAACATGCATGAACCCGGCTTGCTTGATCGAAGTATGGTGCTTTTACATAGTTCAGGATGTCATGCTGAGCGTTGTATAGGGGTGTTGTTCTCTGGATGTGCGAATCTTGAGTTGCAGTACTCTGTCTTGATCTGTGTAGTCTAGTTAATTCAGGGGTTGAGTGGTCTGTGCGGTGCTGTTGTGCTTGCATCATGCGCAGAAATGTTTTGATTGTGTTGCTGCATGGATGAACACAGGATGTTACTTCTTTGAACACCAACACTGTCTGGTACCCATGTGCCTGCTTGATCTGTATATGTTTGCATGTCTGCGCTTGCGTCACATGGTCACCAGCTGTGGTTGATATGCAGCCTGTGCTCACAGCGCTGGCTGAGAGCTTTTCTGAGTCTTCAATGCACGGCCCAAATCACATGCCCAATTGAGCCTGGGCCGTAAACATGAACCTTGGCAAATGCGCTGGTGCCAAAGCATCTTATGAACTGCTGCATAGTGTTGGTGAGTTCTGTAGCCGAGGGCACTTCATCTAAACGTGCACTCGCACCGGCAGTCTATGATTGTAGTGCTGGTTACTGCCAGATAGGGGTTGAATGATGTGCTGTGGTAGCTGTACTGCTATGATGATGGCAGTGAGTATGCCATGGCAGCTGTATGAACGTTGTTGAGATACCCCTGCACTCAGTGCCGCACGCCAGTATGGTGTATGGCGCTATATCAATATCCGTCCTAACAGCAAAGTGAACAACCTGTTTCAGCAGCGTCATGCATGGTGGTTACTTTCTACATCACAACTGGTTTGTGGCTGTCTTGTGGCTTACTCTTGTCACTTTGTTGTATCTTTAAGAGTGGATGCCTGCTTGTGTTGGCTGCTGGCTCTCAGATGAGCCTGAATTTTGCCAGAGCTCCTGGCATTAGTGCATGTGGGTATCTGGTGTGTAGCATCAAGAATTTGCCGGGGTGCATGAATGGCCAGTCTTTTGCATTGCACAGTTGCATACTGACATTGGCCGAGGGATCCGACTGACTGTTTAGTGCCCTGATATACACGTTTGCTTTGCTAGCATATGGCCACTGACTTGTGTTGTGCCTTTCGTTGAGCGAACACAGCGACAGGTTGCCAGAACTCAGCTTTAGCAACTGCCTTGTGCTGCATACACTTCACCATGTGGCTTTCTGTTGGCCAATATCACACTGGTCTTGGAGGAAAGTGGTTTCAATCCCTTTGACATGAGTCACAGGTCCCTGTATTCTGAATCGTAGTCACTTGCGTTTACTCTGTCTTTGTTTCTGGGGGCGTCTGTCTTCCCGAGTAATGGTTGATATGGTCTTTTGTAAAGTAAGGGACTGTTGGTGCGCAATGTCAGTAGCAACATGTCAGTTTGCGCAAGTCTGCAAGAATAGCGATGAATCTGCATTTGCGTGGTGCCGGGCTGCTGCTGGTGGGTTTGGATAGTGCGTGTATGGGCAAACAACGTATGAAATAGAGTGGGCTGGGGCATACTCTTTACTGATCAGAGGAACTTGCACATGTATCGTGTGCTGTGGGAGTTGCATACTTGTTTATGTTTCATGACCGGGTTGTTTTGTGCTTTTGCATTTGGAAACATGGGCATGATACATGGGAACACGTACGCCTGTGGGGAAGTCTGTATACTTGCAACCGTCAACTCATTGTAGATGCTGCAACACACCATGTTTGCAGAGAATAGGGCTTACTTGCTTCTTTATGCATAGCAGGTTCTGTTGTTGCGGACTGTGTAGCAGTCGTTGTCTGTTAGCAATAAGTACCAACTCATGTTCATGTTACCCGCTGTGCGGTATGTAGGCTATTCTGTGTATGGCATACGGTTGAAGTTATCTGAGCGGCCCAGGCTCCAGCTTACCAGCCTGATCAACGCGCGCAGCAGTTGGGTATACTTTCGTTGCCGTGCGTACACAACATCAACTGTGTATAGTGCTATGGCTGGTGGGTAGCTTATATGTATGTATATACAACATAAGCTGTAGGTTACAGCATTGCATAGCCATTCCACAAAGACCACCACTGCACGAGTGCCAGCATAAGTATGTTGCCAACCTGGTGGCAGATTTGGGGGAAGTGCATGAATGAGTGGTAGTTGGGTACGGGCCCGCCTCAGCTGACTGGCTGCCTACATAGAGGGGTTATGCTGAAGTTTGTTATGTGAGCATTATTGGCCTAATGTTGCAAATTGAGAGCGTCTCAGCCCATGTACCTGCTCTGTGTCGGAGTCTTGCATGTGACTGCCTTAGCCTGGGTGAGGCTTTCAGTTGGTTAGAATACTCTGTTGGTGACCATCCAGGGTGGTCCAGTTGTCTAGCAGGTCTTGTTCAACGGGGGTCAAAGCCCCATACTAAGCTGCACTGCACTGGGAGTGCCAACCCGCAAATTGCGCATCATGTATAGTCTGCTGTTGTTGAGAATGCAGCACAATTTGGCAGTGTTAACACCTGTACTGCCATGGTGCACGGCATGTAGCGGCCATCTGAGCAGGATCTTCAGCATCACCTTGAAATGTTCATCAAGGGGCACCAACATCTCAGGAGTTAATCAGTTGCTATGGGTGGCCTGCTAACCTACTTGAGGGCATGATTGTCTGTGATGTTATGCCATGTTGTTGTGAGATGTATGTTCTGCATACGTTGCTTGTTGTTGCTTGTGGTGGCTGTCAACATGCGAACTTTGTTGGCAGCCTTGGCAGCTTTGCTGTTTTATGTATTGATGTTCAGGATTTTGTGTGTTGTTGTCTGCAGTTTGCCCATGCCGTCGGAACACGCATGGCCTGTTGTCGCTTGCCAGTACGCTTGTTGAGAGCAAGCATACTGCCAGATGTCGGAACAAGTGGCAGGCGTGGCCAGTTTTGCTGTGTGTTGTGAGCCTACCTTGTTCCTTTATAACACACTTGACAAGGACTAGCTATATAATCTTTGAGCAGGTTCATTACAAGTGGCGTATTGTGTAGCGTGGTGCGCTTGACAGTATGCTTGCGCGGGTGGTTGGGACTGTGTGAAAGCAGTTTCTGCCTTTTGTGTTCCTGCAAAAGACCAGTCGTCGTTGAGCCGCCTGCACTGAGTCTTTGAGTGCGAGCAAGATGCCAAGTCTTTCTGCAGTCCCAACAAGCCCTGCATGCGCCTTGCACCTGGCACTGTGCTTTTTCCATGTACTATAGTCTTGGCTTGTAGGGTCATTGAGAAGTCTAGGCTAGTAGGGTCCTTGTGAGCTGTGCTGTCTTGGATTCGTTTGGATGCTTTGATGTTTTTGTTGATCAAAGGCTCTGCTGGCAGCTGCTATATGGCACCATGATAACTGGTTGCACTAGCACACTTGAAAGGTGTTTGTGGCGATTTATGGGTGGAGGAATCACAGCTACATCTGTTGCAATCCAAATTGTTCAGGAGGCCGTGTCATTTGTTGCAGGTGTATAGCTAAGCAGGTTACTAGCCATATCACCCGGCAACAGGTGGTGCTGCACCGGTCTATTGGGGTTTCCTGTTGTGGACGGTTGAGTAGCGCTGCCGATCCATATGGCACTGCCAGGTGGCTGCGGCTTCTGTCTGCTGGATCTTGTATGCCATTTTACTTGCCAGCGCTGCTGGTAGTGTTAGTTGGCGAGTGGTGCTGATGTATTTGCAAACCAAGACTCTGACTAGCGGATGATGTTCTTGCGCGCCAGGTCAGCAGGTGCCACCCCTCCATGCCAGGTCATCCGGTCCCATCCCTGCAGGCTGGCAAATGCTGAAGCATTTGGTGCATGCCAGGTCATTGGGCGCTGCATGCTCGAACAGTGGCTGCTGTCCAGTGCAATGTCAGTGCGTTGGGCTATGTTTTGTGCATGCCACTTCTTCAGTGGTGTTCCTGCATGTGTGGTCATTGGAGATGTCACGGTCCTGCATGCCAGGTTGTCAGGACACCCGGACGCGGTGTTCCTGCATGTCAGGTAACTCGCTGCTGGTCCTAGGTACCAGCCACAGATTGTTACGAAGCTTATACCTTTGTTATGGTTGCGGGATCTCTCACAGGGACTCATCTCCATGCTGTACTGTCTTTAGGACGCTGGTCAGAAATGGCCCTTGCCCCTGGTGTGCACTGAACAATGCGCAAGCTGCATCAGTGAGTGAATGGCCGGTGAGAAATATGCCAAATCGGCTGGTCTGCAACAAACTGCCTTACCAGCGATCATTGTCCGTCCAAGGCACTGCATGCAGCGAGTCTGCTGTACTTACAGCTGCTCAATACACTGTGGTACTCCATCGACCGTCGGCGGGTATCAATCGTGAGTCACATGGCACAATTGGCCTAGCGCCTTATGCTGACATAGCGGCAAGGTGGGGCCATCACACTCCAAGACGGGGACGCGCGACGCAGCCCAGCGCACCGCATGAAGCCACCAGCCGCTGTAGCGTATGAATGTATCCTTCTTGGCGAACAGGGCGGTGCCTCGTGGGTAATTCGCAACTATCAATGACCTAGTACGCTCAAAAGTTGGTTCGTAGGAAGGGCGGGCTTGGGGTTCTGATTTGAACTTAGGCGCCCGACGTGCCATAAAGCTGCTCTCAGCATCAGGCTTCACACGTGCATAGTGTATAAAGTCTTGTAGGCACTACATTGAAGAAGTGCTCATCACATTTGCGCTATTCATCACTGACAGACGATAGTAAGTCGTGCAAGCTAGTACTTTTACGTGGCTCTGTGTCCCATCTCGGCAGGTACGTCCCTCATGCAAAGTGGAGACACTCAGCGACTTGCATTTGGCAAGCTGCAAGAGCGCCAGCACCATCGCTCGTACCCGGCAAACGCAGAGCTCCCTCTCTCAAGGCTTAACAGGCCCGCAGAACTCATCTACTTATCACTCAGTACTGCATATGCTTGCAGAGATCACGCAGACGCCTCCTGTAGCGCAACATGCCCAGCAAGGGCATTGGCAGTTGCCTTGCAGCAGCCTTGCTGCTGTCGCTGGTCGTGGTCTCGACAGGTGAGCAGCGCGGTTGTCTCCGCTGCATGAACACTGCATGAAACTGATATGTTCTACCTGTCCTGACTGGGCTGTTGGTCTGTTGATGTGTAGATCAGCTGTACTTGTTTTTGTCCTGCACAGCAGCTGCCCTATTCAGCCGCAGGAGGGGCAGTACCTCCTAGTGCGTCAAGAGATGCCCGTATTCAGCAAGCTATCTCAGCCCCTGAGCCTTTGTGTTCTGCCGATTCGCTGATGCAGCTACTGCGGGATGTACAACAAGGATAGACTCTTCTTCCATGATGTTTGGGGCCGGTTTGACGAAGAACTTCAATTCATCCTGGGTAAGCAAGCATTTGGGGCTGCAAGTCAGCCGTTGCTCATGCCATTGGAAGCCTATGTGTGCTGCTTGTGGGAACCTGTCTTGTGTCTGACTTGTGCCATGGACAGTCTGCTGTCTAGGTGGCTGTGAGCTCAAGTGGGCACTACAGTAGCTTTTGACACATCAATTGGAGCTGGCAACCTTGTGTTGTCGACTGCATGCTGGCACAGGTGGTATATGAGCAGGAGACACAATGGAGGCAGAAAGGAGACATCACCAAAATCAACTTATACTACGATGAACAAGAGAAATGTCTTCGGGGTAAGCACCGGCTGCAGAAGAATCACAGCCAGCCATTGAAACACCAGCGTGGCCCCTTGAAACCCACTGTGTTAACACAGCCTCGGCTGGCAGTCCTGACTGGCTGCAGCACAACAGCCAATACCTGCACGAGGAGTCACCGTGACATGCTGGCAGCATGGAACTGCAAGTATACTAACTGACCTGGCAGGCGGTGTGCCTGTACGCTTGAAATCAAAACCAGTGTACAACAGCCTCTTTGCTGAAAGCGGAACATTGTAGCAGCATGATGTTGCATGAGCTTCCTGTTCTGCCGCCGCTTGGGTAGACCAAGTACGCTTGCGACCTTCCGCATAACCTGTTGCTACAGTGGCATACTGCGTTGCCCTGCAAGGTCATCGAATCTCCTGGCACAAACTGCAGGTGTTAAGCCAACTTTTGGTTTCAAGGCGGCAGATGCACTCAGGCTTGGCTCAGAAGGCACGGCAACCAGGAATTTCTTTACCAATGATCTCAAACTCAACGGCAGCGAGGTGTTTGTCAAGGCCGAATACCGCTACAGCACCAAATGTGTTGAATTCCTGCGGTTGACCACCAACAAGCAGCGACAGCTAACCATTGGCAACAGTCAAAGCACAAGCCCGTTACTTACCTCTGCACCAGTAACAACAAAGGGCACTTTCCTGGCTTTCTTCAAGGGCTTTACAGGTGAGTGTTACCTCCTGCAATCTGCGCTGAGTGCAGCATTTTTTGCAAGGTGAGCAGAGTATTTGCCTGCCACAGGCCTGTCACCGATATACTGTGCTGCATTCTGTCACTGGTGCACTATGCAGCTGGCCTTCTCAAAGTGCTTCTCGTGGTGTTTGCAGATCAGAAGATGGGAGGTGCCAGGACTGGTCTGCTACAGCAGCTGCAGATCTATTGGGCTCAGCGCATATGTCCTCAGCCGTCATCAAGCCCTAAGCCTGTGACACCGTCACCTGCTGTCCCTCCACCATCAGTACCAAGCCCATCTCCCAGCACTCCCCCTATCATTGTGACAAGCCCACCACCTGTGATAGTCGTTCCGAGCCCTTCTCCTGCAATACCTAGTCCATCACCTATTCCTGCAAAGTGCTCACCCAAGGAGCTCATGGGATGCAAGAATGGTGAGTGATGCCTGTCAGCTGCAGCTCAATGGGGTGGGGTGCTACCATACCGTTGTCTTCAGCCAACACACACAGTTCAATATTATCCAGCTTGCGATGCAGGCGGGCCACAGCATCCCCACCAGAAAAGGAGGCAGTATCAAGTCGCTAGCCTTGGCGACCATGTTGCTGTAGCAGGCAATACACAGCGCATGTACACAATTTGACATGAGGCCCAAAAGCAAACGTGCTCACAGCCTTGAATTGCTCCACGTGCAGGCAAATGCCCAAGCAGCTCATGCCCCTTGAGTGGTCTTGGAGGAGATGTCCCCATGCTCTGTTATGGTGTAAACTCCCAGGTGAGTCGCGTGGGAAGCAGTCCATGGCAGCAGGCCATCTGGCTGTTTTTGTATCGCATGCATAGTAGCCCTCTAGCACGTGCTATAGCTTGAGCCACAGAAGTGCAGTATCCTTGCTGACAATACTTTGTGGGCTGTGGCTCATCATGGGATGCTCTTAGTTGGCAATACTCAGCAACTCATTCAGCCTCAATCACGTAAGTGCCATAATGTCATCTTGTTGGCTAGAGATGTCAGCTATGGCTATTGGCAGCACTGCTTCTGCTCAAGGCAGACAAAGCGTACAACTTGGTGCCTGCAGGTGTTTGGCGACATTGATGCCATTGTCAACCCATGCACCAATCTGGCCTGTAAGCTTGATGTTCGCAACTGCACATCACAGACGGTGCTTGGCCTGGTGGGCAGCGTGTGCACAGGCAGGATTGTCGTGGCCAACCCAACAGGCAAATTGCATCCGATTGGGAGTCTGCTGGTAAACTTCCCCTGCATCGAGCACACGGGCCCCTTGATGAACCTGGCGCCTCTCGCCTCCAACACCAACAATGGCATGTACATGCCAAAGGTAAGCTGTACTACAGCTTACCTTCTGCCTTAGTAAGGCAGAGGGCTTATCAGACATGCAATTCACCTATGACATAGGTCAGCGGCTGGTTTGGTGAAGGGTTTTGGCCGAGGCATGTGCTGAAGGTCGAGTACAGTTCACTTTTCAAAACGGCAGCAGCAGCAACAATATTATGTGTGCTGCTTGTGCAGGCATGGAAGGCCTGTGATTGCCTTGCAGGGATCTCAGCAGTGGTGCAGACCCTGGAGAACCTACCCACAGGCTTCAACTTTACAATACCTGACATCACTAGCCCCGAAACAGCAGCTGCACTGGCAAAGCTGTTCTTGCCATCACTTCCTGTTGTGGATTGGGCTACAACTCTGGGCCAGTGGCTAGCGGCAAATACAATGAGCCTCCCTGTGCCACAGCTTACAATTTCACCAACAGCACTGACTCAGCTCCAGGCCATTCTTGGTGGAAACTTCACGCTGCCAACCCTTGTTTTGCCAGGTGGGGTGTTTTGACAAGCCAGGTCACAGCATCAAGAGACTGCGTGTGGGGTCTATTGGTGTTTCATGTACTTATCAAGCAAGCACACTTGGCTCAGCACCTGCTGTAAAGGCATAACATGTCTCGATATACCAAGTCTCTTGAAGCAGTGCTCCTGATCCATGTTCTGCCATGCTGCATCTGTACATGCAGAGCTTGCCAGTGCTTTGATGTCAATCCCAGATAGCCTGAAGGACCTGTCAGTGCACAAGATCCCAATGACCCTGTTGAATGATGTTTCCAAGATTGTCAACCTCACCACCCTTGCAACGCTTGTGGTGCCATCAGACACAGACCCTGTAGCAACCCTGCTGTCATCAGTTGGGCTGACAGTGCAAGACCTCACTGTTGACGGTTTCAAGGTGTGTAGGGAACGCAGTGACGATACTACATCAGCGAAATACCGTGTTGCCTGCCCAATGCCTTCGAGCCTTGAATACGTCGCAATGCCGCTTCAGGCCTTCGATTGTGGTTTGGACTCTGCTGCGGAGCCTGCGATGCACCATCAAGCTGTAAGCACAATCAGTGGCTGACAGGAGCCAAACTATGTGACTCAATTGTCATTCGTTGCAGGATCTGGCTATGACCTTCATCAGCTCTGGGAAGCCTGAGGCTGCACTGGCAAACCTGCTCAAGAGCACTGCCTTGGCCAATCTGACTATCCCGCTGGTCAACCTGACAATGGTGGATATGCTGGCGCAAGTCACCGCTGCTGCTCAAACAGGGCATCTGCCAATCCTAGGCCTGGCTACAGCCAAGATCAATGCACTGAAGGTGGGCTGATGTGGTGCTGAACTTGATCTGCCTAGTGGTTGATCGTGCTGTCGAGTTGCGATTGTTGCCTAGCACTCCTGTCTGAGTTGTAGGCTGCATAGGTTGTTGAGAATCCATACTGTGATTGCCAATTACTCCATGCTCAACAGCACTGAGTCAATGTTGCCGTGTCTGCAGGCACTCATCCCTGGGTTCACAACCCCAGCCGTGCTGCTCACGAATGTGACAGCAACACTACTGCAAACTGTGCCCCAGGCACTAGGCATTCCTGCTTTTGTCGTCCCAAACAGTATGCTGAACACAGTGAACCTCCTGCTCACCAACTTGACAGCGGTGCCTACAATCATTCAAGACATTACTAATGAGGTGAGGGATAGCAGGGAACTAGAGTGGTGCAGCTGCTGCGAGCTGACCTGGCAAGTGCAGTGACCCCTTTGTAACATGTCCCTGCCTCTCTGCATGGGTGATTCTTGGGGGTGTGTCATGTCATACATCAATTATAAGTCGTGGTACAGGAATACATTGATTTGTCAGCAAAAGCAAGTTTATCTGCTGTTTGTCTGCTCACATCACAGGTGGCGTTGCCATCCATCTCCCTAGCTGACTTCAACATCACTACACTTCTCAGCAAAGTGGAAACCCTTGCCCTTGGCTCAGCTGTGCCAATACTGGGGTTGCCATCTCTGCCAACACTGGAGAACCTGTTGAAGGTCAACATCACAGGAGTCACCAGCTTCATAACCAACGTCCAGCAGTCTCTAAGCGCTATGCTGACACAAGGGGTAGCAGGGGCTTGGTCACAGCTGCTGACAAGTTTGGGAAGTGCAGTTAGCTCTGTCATACCAGATGAGCTGGAGAGCATCTTGCTGCCCGCTGTTGCCAATGTTGCCAGCAGTATTTCCAGTACCAGCAGCACAGCTGGATCCAGCTCTGGCACTTATGATATCTCAACAGGATATCTGCCCCCTGCCGAATGGGCAGCGCTATCAACTGAAGATCAGGCGGCACTGTTGGCTATCAGCAACAAAGGCGGTTCAGCATGATCATTTCAATGACTTTTGGCATAATAAAAACGAGAATGATGAAGTTCAGAATGATTGTATTGCAGTCGTGCAGTGTCGTGTGAACGCCAATGCCTAAGGATTTCACATTATGTATAGTCACTACACATATGCTGAGCAGGTTAGATGGGTCAACCGGGTGAAAACACATACACAGCTGCTGCCAGTGCTGCATAGCCTTCTTCTTGTGTATCTTTGTAGCAGATGTCAGGATATTAGACCATATTTGAATAATAGTTTGCTGGCGGCACCGAACAGGTGCTGCATTGTGCTCATGTTCTGCATAAACTAGTCTCAACAGCATCATGCAATGTGACATGACGTGTGGACATGCCAGCAACATACTTTGTGCCTGTCTCAACTGACTGACATGCCAGTGTTACAAATCGTATTGCTTGCTCTGTTTACATACGGGCAGTTTCAATTATTTGACACTTACTGCTGGTTACTGTCCAGCACAGCAACTTGCTGAGGCTCATTGTGGAGACTGTGCTTTCCTCAATCGGACAACTTTTGTGGCTTGGCGACATCCAGTGTCTGGTAATGTGATGCTTCCTGGGTGATGGAACACATCATCTTGATTGACATTCTGCCTTGATCGACGTTGCTGCTGACGGTTGAGTCCCCTGAAGCCCACACCCCGAGCTCTTACATAAGCTTTGTTGGTGGCCCTCCGAGGGGTCTTAGTACGACTTATTGCAGACACTATGACAAGAACACTGCAGTCCTAGCATTGCTGGTTTGCTGCTCGCTCAGTAGCAGCACGGCGATATGCCTCTCAACTGTGCTGTCCTAGTGCAGCAGCTCACTTGCCGTCACGGCGATGGTCGATGTCCTGAGAAGTGGGCTGAAGGGGATGCACAGCCGCTTCAGCTGGGTGACGCAAATGACAGACCCTTTACTTGCACAGCGCTGCCTGCGCCAGCACGTCGCTGCCGGCCAACTCAAAGAGTAATCTTGTCACGGTTGACACACCTCGTGACACTCTCTGGGGCCAGGCAAGATCCGCACCCCAGGCTGCTCATAACAAGCAATATAAAACTGGCGTGCGTGTTGAACTTTTCGGGAACTGACCCGTACGGGTACGCCGAACCAACGCCTCAAGCCAAAGGCCTGGGAAAGGACGATCGGCGCTGTGAGCAGAGCATGGTGTTGATTGTCCAACATCAAGGGAGTGTAAGGCTGTAATTTCTGCGAACCATGCCGGCAGGCGTCGCACGGGTGCTGCAGCTGCTGCACCTGTTGAAGAAGCACTTTGGGGAAGCAGAGCGGTGGCGTGCCAAATGGAGAGCTCGGACGGCGTCCAATTTCAAGCTACGGCTTGCAGTGTTGATGGGAGTCAGTTTGCTGAACGTAGCCGTAGGAGCGGTGCTGTACAAGTGGACAACAGCAGGAGAGGAGGACTGGAAGAGTGCCTTCTTCACTGTTTATGCTGTAAGTGCCAACGACCACAAAAGCGCTAATCGGCCACCCATGTTTCCAATGTTTTCAGCCGTAAGACACAAAGCAACATCTGTGAGCTCATGCTCCCGATTTTAGGCACAGCATTCCAAAAATGGCTGCTGCATCCCATGTGTCTGCGGTAGTCCAACGCAATCAACATGCCGCCTTTGCTTGTGCGCAGGTGCTGTATGGGATCCCAGGATCTGATGTTACTAACGCCCCTAATCAGCTGGCAACTTGGGTCCTCAATGCGATCTTTATCTTTGGTCTGATGGTGGGTGGTGCTGCAGGGGTTTCCTTGCACATGGCCGCATTTGAGAAGCATGGTTACATGCGGATTGTTTTGCCGGCTATGCTGTGCCGTAGGTGTACTAGTACGACAAACAATCCAGGCAGCAAAGGCACCGGTGTTATGCCGGGGCCTACAGATCTGCAGTGGGCCCTGCCGTCTCGTCCTGCTACGTCACTCATTTCCTATGATAGGCAGTAGGGTTGTCAGCAACTATGCTGTATGTACCAGACACAGGCTGCACCTTGGACAACTCGACTTGCTATGAACTCTGACCTTCGCTCTACACACAGGTGTTTGCCACGACCCTTGCGATGATCACTGACGAAGTCAACAGTCTACTGTCCTCAGCACGGAGTGGCAAGGCCCCACTCATGCTGTCAGGACACATACTGCTGCTGAACTGGAACAGTCAGGTGCGGTCTGAGTTGCTGCAAGCTGCAGAACAACCGCACAGCTTGTCAACCTCCATCATCTTCTTGCATATGCTTGCGGGCTGGACAAACCAGCATCATTGCCAATTTGGCTGCTAGCACGTGTGGCAGGCCAGCCAACAGCGTGACTGGCTCTCATATATTCAGGTGTCTTTCATCATTGACCAGCTTGAAGCTGTTCAAGAGGCGGGTGCAGGTCACCCCTTTGCTGGCAAACCTATCGTAATCCTGGCAGACAAAGATAAGGAGGAAATGGACACTCTGGTGAGGAATGCCATTCAATCTTGAGAGCCTTAGGCCAATCGAGCATTCAGCACAACTGGTGGCACTAGTGGCAACCCTATGAACATATTTCCGCATGCAACTGGAAATCTCTTCAACTGTCCTTCACAGCTAGCCTTGAAGCCAACTCAAGCTCTGCGCTCTCCAAATCGGTAGTATGGGTTTCGGAAGCCTTGAGTTCTAAGTAGCTCAGCTCACTGGTCTGTGTTGCGCGAGTATCTCACGTTCAGCAGCATATCCTGCAACCGATGGCAATGCTTGTTTACTTCAGGTTGTGAGCTTTATGAAGAAGCATGATTTGGAGGTGCATACACGTTCTGGAAAACCCTACAAGTAAGCATGAGAGAAGCGTTTCAGCCCCTTGTCTCCTGTTATGGAGAATATGATGTTCCACACATCTGACAAACTGTGGCCCAACTCTGTGTTTGTTTTGAGCGAGTTTGCGATACAACTCCTGAGGGTTGTACACCTGCACACGCACAATCATGCACAGTGCGGTGCATTCCATTGCACTTGTGCACAGAGTCATGATCATGGTGTTGAACCTGCAGGTTGGAGCACCTTGAGCGTGTGTCTGCTGGTGATGCTGCAGCAGTGCTGGTGCTGCATCCACCCGATGAGGATGAATCAACAGGTCAGCAACAGCCTCAGAATACTGCTCTGTAAGAAACAATACCAGTGTCATCTCTCACAGGCTTGAAAGCCCAGCTGTGCAAGTGAGCCTAGCCAATGCACAGTCGTTTGCATCAGTGTGTTTAGCTGCAGTCACTTGCTGCATACTGACTTGCTGCAGACCCTGAGTTCCCAACCCGTTTAGAGTCCGAATAATGAGGCGGGGCCCCAGTGTCTTTGTCACCGTGGCAACTGGGCAGCTTATATGTACGCTATACACGGCATGCATGCCACCAGAGTGTCTTACACACATTCGCCCTGGTTGCCTGCAGGTGTAGATGATGCATCATCTGTGTCTTCGTCTGTTCTCGCTGGTGGTGCTGCTGGTGATGTAGTGGGGTCAGCTGCTCTCAAGATGCAAACTATGATGGCCCTCATGGCACTACTGCAGGGCAAGAAGACTGCTGTTGTGGTACAGGTGGGCATGGTTTACTTGCTCCCAGTGATGCCTGCTTGACGCCAGCGTGTTTCACAGCTTTAGCTTTCTGGTGACTGACGCAGTGGAGCCCTATAACCTGGGGTCTTGACTGGTGACAGTGTTCTGGACTTCCCACCATAGCTGAGCATAGCTGGAGCAGACCAGCCAACAGCGGTTGTCAGAAGCGTGTGTCTCACAAACAAGCTTGCAGGCACAACAAATAGCAAGAGGTTCCTGGATCCAGGCGCACCGATGGGATAGACACTTGACCTCCACACCTGATCGGGTTGGCCACCGTACAAGTGTGCTATATAGACTTTGAAGAATTCATATGGTGTTCTACGTGCTACAGGTACCTGAGAGCAGTGGCGAAGGTGCCAGTCAATTGTTTGTGTTGGATCAAGTGCTAGAGATGGCAGGACATGAAACACATCTGCTGAATTTACCAGTCAAGCGGATGGTCAACAGGTGTGCTGCAAAAAGGCTGAGTAACTACTGCACCACATGCAGCAGGGGCAGTTCGTTGCGGCTTGGCATTGCGGACTTCGCACAGAGGATAACAGCAGTTTCCAGCAGTCTTGCTCATGTAATACATGTCAGTATGGACAGCAATGTTATGCACTGAGCTCATTGTCTGCAGATTGTTATTATCACATGTAGATGTTAGTCAATTATGCCCTATATGCAATTGGCTTGAACACAAAGCAGCAGCCTAGGCAGCCGGACTCAGGGTTGATGTGCGGTGTGCCAGCACAGCCTGCATGCTGATCCTGCATGTGAGCCACTGCAACTGCTGTTCAACTGCAGCTTGGCTGTCCAAACCACCCTCCAGCCCTGGAGTGCAACCATCTACCACAACATATTGCAGTATGGACTTCAGCCCAGCATAACATTTGTTGAGCTTCCAACAGCTCTATGCACACGAACATCAGACCCAGCACCCCACAACCGCCACAACGGAAACACCAGCAAGATAGACATACTACCGAGCTCCGCCAGGCAAGCGCAGAGCAGATATAGCAGCAAAAAAGGGGGCATTGAGAGCAGCTATGCCACGTATGAAGACGTCCGAGTGCATTTTGGGACGCAGATGTTGCTGCTAGGGTTTATCAGGAAGCGGCAGCTGGTGCTAAACCCTCCTGAGGGCAGTGTCCTGGTAGCTGGCGACATGCTTGTGGGTCTCACCAAACGCGTTCAAGGTGGGCCCCAGGGACAGAGGTCCAGTGCAATGGCTGTGCTATCATGTGTATGCAGCTTGATCGATTGACCTGAACAATGTTGACGCAGGATGTTTACAAGGCACGACTTGTACATGCTTATCCTCTATAGAGGCAACCAGCAGCTTTTGTGGCCTGCAGGCTCCCCAAGGAGGCATGTGCTCCCCTGACGTGTGCATCACTGACGTCGTTGATCTCAGCCCGTGCGATGGCTCCTGTACTTCTTGTTTGCAGGTGTAACAGCCAAAGTACAACGCAACTGGTTTGACCCTTCTTTGATCCCCTTGCTTCAGCAGAAAGCAGCGAGCATGTTCACTAAGAAACCCAAGATGACTCCAACAGGATCTGTTACTCTTGAAAACGCAACGGCAGTAGCTTCAGGAGCAGCTGCTGCTGCTAGCAGCCAACCCCCCAAACAGTCAGCTCAGCAGCAAGATGCTTCACGAGACACAGCTGGTACTGATGGTATCCTGCGAAACCACTCAATTGCAGCAGCACCAGCAGAGACTGTCGAACCTGCAGCCGGGCAGCAAGCAGTGACAGACACAGCAGCGAATTCAACAGGGCCGGTTTCATCTGCTCAGCAGATTCAGTCGTCTGATACACCAAAGCCAGCTAGTTTGCAACCATCAGCACTCACAACAGCATCTGGTGATGGTACCACCAGCCCTGGTGCTGCTGCCGCTGCTGCTGCCAGCTCTGCTGTGGCAGCAGCACCAAACGCTCCAGCAATACGTGTTACCAGGTTTGCTGACAGTGCAGGAGATGACCTGGCAGATGACACAACATGTAACAGAGATCAAGACAGGCCCAGAAGTGCCAAGCTGGTTGACTCGGGGAGCAGCAAGGCAGTAGGGCCTGTTGAACACCAAGGACAGGCGGCAGCAGCAGCTGTAGGTGTAGCAGCTGCTGTAGTAGACGCACGGGCAGCTGGTGGGGATGTAACCGGTCAGGCTAGTACTGCAGGTATCACCGGTGTGCCTAGCAGCCAGGCAACGGCAGCAGCACCAGTAGCAGCAGCACCAGCAGGACCAGAATCAGGAGCTGAGGCTGTGGCCAGCAATGCAGTAGACATTGAAAAGGTCCTAACTCAGCCTAAAGCCAAGAAGTCACTGTCCCAGACCCTCCGGCGGTTGTGCTGTGCTGCCCCAACTGTCAATGATGATGCCACTGCCGCTGCTGCTGACAGCGCCCAATCAGCCCTCAAAAGCAGTTCTAGCAGTGATAAGACCAGCAACAACAAGTTCAAGAATAGTGCAATGCTAGTTAAAGGTGCTGCTGCACTGACAAAGGGCGTGACAGGTGCTGTGACAGGCGTTACAGGGGCTGTGGGGACTGTTACAGGCACTGTTATAACAGGAGCTGTGTCAGGTGTGACAGCCGTCGCTGAGGGAGCGGCTAGCGTGTCCAAGGTAAGTAGTCAGCATGGCAAATAAATGGACGAATGAATGAACTTGAATGAACAGTGTGCGTAGCGCTATTAACAGAGTGCTAGCGTAAGTTGAGGAAGCAAAATGTGTCCGTTGCATGCCATGTCGGACAGTTCCTGGCACTATCAGGGTATGCTAAAGCCCTTGGGTGGTCAGTGACGGCCCTTTGTATGTAGACACGGCTCAAACAATGCTCGTCCTTCAAAACTGCCTTCAATGGTATCTTGGTCCCAAGAGCGTGTAGCAATTCAGTGCTGCTCGACAGAGGTGAAAGACTGGTGCAGCTTAGAGCACCCACTGATACAAGCCATAGCAGTGTTATTGATCATTGCTGTAGGTTGAGATACTTATTCTGTGGCAACAGGTTGTGATTTTCAGCCTATTCCAATCACACAAAGGCGTGCTGTTTGAACCTCTTGCGCGCAAAACCCAGCTTACCTCACACTTTGTGCTGTGTGCTGTTGTGTATCTGCAGACTGTGGTTACTGGAGCAACCACCGCAGTCACCAGCGTTGCTGATGGTGCTGTCAACTTGTCTAAGGTGGGTGCAGTCAGAGACGCTGTGGCTGCTGCCACCTGGTCTTTCAACCGGCCCTTTTCTGCCTTGCATTAGCATATTGAGTTTCATACCAGTTGTTGACCAGGAGCAGCTCAACTCCTAAACCGCCTGTGCAATCTGGTGCCACCAGACAGTGTCTGCTACTTGACTTACATACAAAGGGTTTTGCCAGGTCAGCTAAGATTGTCAATTCCCAGTAATCTGCACAAGCAGTAACCCTGCAGCTATGTGTGTGTGCTTCTGCAGACTGTTGTAAAGGAAGCCACAAGTGCGGTCACAACTGTTGCTGATGGGGCGCTAACTATCTCAAAGGCAAGTTCACAAGCATCACCATCAGCCGCTGCCACCGTCACGGCAGCAGCACACCTGCCAGCTACTCGCATGCCATACCCAGTAGGCATCAACACATATCACATAACTTCAAGGGTTGGAGGGTGTGCTAGCACTCATAAGTGTCATTGCTGGACACCATAGCCCTACGGCTATCGCCCCCGCGCCTTATCTACACCAGTAACTTCAAGTCACTGTCGGACCAGGCGGAAGTATAACGATATTTCTGTAGTGCTAGCACTCAAGATTGGTCGCTGCATGCTGCTGCTGCTGCTGGGCCTGAGCACAGCTGATGCCTGTCTGTGACTCTGCACGTGCTGTTTGACCCTTACTTCCTTGGGCGTTGTGCTGCTGCAGGGTGCTGTCAGTGCAGTGACGACAGTTGGCTCTGCTGTGGGCACTGCTGTGACCTCGACAGCCGGTATGGTCAAGTCAGAGATCACGAGCATCGGCAGCGCAACCAGCAATCTCGCCTCGGGGAAGTCGTTCAGTCGCACACTCAGCTCTCCGGCCGACAAGCAGCCCGCCTGGGCTCCGACAACGTGGATCTTCGGCGCCGGCAAGAAGCTGCAACAGTCGACGGCCAAAGCACTGGCGAACATGCGCCTGTCAAAGCTAGACAACGTCGAGCGCGGCCCGCCGAAGACGAAGCTGCGGATCGTCGCCACCGGCTTCACCGGCAGCGAGATCGTCGGTGATCTGCTGCCGCAGTTTCTGGACTTCGCTCCGCCCGGCAGCACCGTGACCTGTGTGGTCCGGGACGGCGAGGAGCTCCCGGAAGGGTACGAGTCGGAGGGTGTGCTCGAGGAGCAGGAGGAACAAGACGATGGAAGCATAGTGCACCACAAACTTCATTACAAGTAAGTGCCCCGAGTGCTGATTGCCCGTAGCCACTCAGGTTACACCTAGTAGCGGAAGACATCTGCAGCAGAAGCAAGAAGTGTGGTTTATTGGTTGCAACAGAATGACTCTACACCGGAGGCCTGCTGTCTTTACAGGGTAGTTGATCCACATTGCTCCACATGGGACAGCACTATCTGATGTTTTGAAGTGTGTAAGTTTAAGGAGTGGCAACCCCCGTGTGCACACTATGCAGTATATTCATATGAATATCCAGGACTTGCCGCCAAACAGCTGCCGCACCAATAACGCATACTAGTAGCAGCATAGCTGATTGCCAGTGCTGGATAGGAATGAGCAGCTGGACCCCAGGTCCACCCCTCGTCCTGCACTCTCTGTGTTACAGGTTCTTGCCTTCCAGCAACCCCACCAGCCGTGAAACGTTAGCAGCAGCAGGCCTCCTAGCAGCCGACTCCGTACTGTTAGCAGCAGATGAATCTCTGCGAGGCAGTCCAGCAAAAGCAGATGCTCAAGTGTTAGCTGCACTAGTTGAGATCCAGCATCTGTTGGCTAGCACCAGAGTTCGACAGGATAGCCGGGCCTCCATGGCCACACAGAGCACAACTGCTGTCAGCAACAGCAGCAGCAGCAAAAGCAGCAAGAATCTGGCAACCGCAGCAGCAGCGGGGCTGCTAAGCAGCAGTAAGAGCCTCCTGAAGAAAGCAGGATCCCTTTCTCATGCAGTTGTTCCGTTCACTGTTGAAAACAGCCAAGGCAGCACTGCTGCAGCAGCAGCACTAGAGCAGCAGCAGCAGCAAGCGCTAGCATGGGAAACAAGGCTGCAGCCGCCGCATGTTGTAGCTTGTGTAGCAACATCATCTGCAAAAGCAGTAGCTGCTGCGTTCTTTGGGCCGCCTAATGCTGCGGCATGTGCCGCTGCGGATGATGTGGCCGCCGATGATAGCAGCAGCAGCTGTGGTGTTGTAGGTCAGGGTCTGTTTACGTATGAGCTGCTAGTGCCTGGTGAGGTTGAGGGAGCAGTACTGGTGCAGGCAGCACAGGAGCCACTGTATGAGCAGGTGGGATGCTTGCACAGAAGGCTGCTCAGCATGCATTCGGTCATGTAACAGTGCAGAGTAACGTATAATATGTTTACGGCATTAGGCCTGCAGGTCGTAAAGGAAGTCCGTGCTGTAGTCTGCCAGTGAAAACCACCACTGACAGCCTTTTGAGTGATGCATTCCATGCTACATAGTGTGCACACATCTCCTGCCATGCCTTTGTGAGGATGCCATCAACCAAATTCCGTCTAATGTTGCCTTTGTTGCTGCTTGCTTGCGGCGTTGTTGCCTGCTGCAGGTTGTGCACCAGCTGCTTGCAACCTCCCAGGGCTGTGAGCTGTACCTGCTGACACCCGCAGCGTTTGGCTTCTCAGCTGGAGAGACTCTCAGCTTTGCCGAGGTGTCAGAAGTTGGACGGCTGCTGAGAAAGACAGTGTTGGGAGTTATTGCGGGAGGGCAGATTGAGTTGGTGCCAGACGTCAGTTGGACGTGGTCTGTCAGGACGCAAGATAGGATAGCGGTCATAGCGGAGTGTTGGTAGGTTCAGGTCGTCAGAGCAGTTTGGTTTAGATGGGTGGCTACCTGAAACTGTTACATAGTTGGTACTGTTGGCTCAGTCAATTTTACATAATTACACCTGCATCGTGAACAACTTTGTCATGTGCTCCCACCATGCCGGCATGGTCCAGGACGCTGAACTGCATTGGATGTTGTTCTCGGGCAGTCTCATGGAGCCTGTCTTCACCAACCATAGTGGCAAGATGCATACGGCCTGTGAGCACACTTGTACTCACTAGCTATCGTTGCTCGGGCCTTGCTCGGATCCGCAATACACGTTGCTACTGCTGTGAACCTTGGAACACCGTTGAAAGCTGGAAGACCTGTCTGATGCAAGCAGCGGCGTGATGGTCGTCTACGTCTCACATCAAAATCTCTGTCACCAAGAAATCGGATCATCGCGTTCGGCCGCAGGCCAGTTTTGCAGTTTTCATCAGGGTCTGCAGACTGGTCTGAATCAGGGCAAATTACACATATCCGAACAACACACGCAGGTTACGGCTAAGAGTGTATAAGAAAGGCCATAAGTGTATAAGAGAAGTGCTCAGGGACGAGTAGCGAAGATAGGACGTGAGTCGGCAACCTGCTGCGAGTGCGGTTGCACGATCGATATGTGTTGGTCATTTTTGAATAAAGTAACGTAGTTTTTGTTTGGGCTTGCGAGACTTTGGCCCTCGAGATGCGGGGCAAGGGCCGTGCCAGAAAAAGCAACGCGCTCAAGGTACAACAGGCGAAACGCGATCCAAGATACAAGGATCAGTATGCGCGTTTGGCTGGCAGACTTGGCGAGCAGAAAGCTGCTGTGCAGCTTGCCAGTGAACAGCAGTACTACGAGCATGAAAGGCAAAAGGTGGGTGTAATGGCATGTATACTGACAGCTGGATGCTGGTATGTTATTTTATGTAAGCGCAGCGCCTTTGTCAGCGTATGCATCTCGGCTGCCAGCGCCGTGTGTCAGCAAGTCGGGCCACTACAGGCTGTTCTGCTGCAGGCACAAGCCAATGCCAGGTTGAGCCAGCTATTCCTTCGCCATCAATTACCGCACGTGTAAAACGCTTTCCGCAGATTCTCGTAGACTTCATCTTCTGCCAGGAAGAGCTGGAGCGCGTCCTTCTATACCACCGCAGCTTACTGCAGCAGGCACCAGCATGCACTGCAGACAGTACGACCGCGACAGCACCAATGTCAGCTCCAGAAGGCCTTGTGTCTGGCAACAACTGGTTCAACTGTCTGCTGGCATCTGTCAAAGCAGAGCACATTTGCCAGGTAGATGAGGGGGTTGACACAGCAAGTATCTTTCTTCAATCAAACACAGCATAGTCTGACATACGCAACCCTCGAGGCGGATGCTGCAGCCAAACAGCCTCTGTGATGCTTTAGCAGTCCCTCTGCAGTCACGCTGTCAGCGGTATCAGTAGCAGGATTCTCCTAGTCACCCTTCAGATCCAAACCCTACAATGCACCTGAAGATCATCATGATGCCGGCAATCACAAGACAATGCGCCACTCCTTTGCACCCACTGGGGCAGCAGACGTGGTTTCACTGTACCTTTCAGCCCTAGCGCGCAAGAGCACAAATCATTTTCCCTGTCTGGGTTCTAGCAGATGTCATTGGGGACTCGTATGCATGGGTGTACAAGTGCTGTGGTGTGCTGTATCTGCCTGCAGGTGCAGAACATGACTCCAGAAGACTGGATCAAACTAGATACCGACGCATTCCAAGACCTGCTTGTACTGCTTGAGCTGGCAGACAGAGAGCTGATCGACATCAGCAGCAATCAACACACCAACCCTGCAACAGCTGCACCAGCAGGCTCAAGGGCAGCAGCAGGGTTAACAGCAGCAGCAGCAGCAGCAGCAGAGCCAGCAGGTGCGGAAGATGATCCTGTCCCCCCTGCTGCTGCAGCAGCAACCGGCTCAAGATCTGGCTCGCCTGCTACCCAATTCGTCTGCGAGAGCACAGATACATCAGCCACACCAGCAGTCTATGGGACTACTACAGCAGCAATAGCTGCCCAGCAAGCAGAGCAGCAGTTGTCTGCCACAGAGCAGGTGGCGGGGTACATTGAGTCTGTGGTTTGCTTGATTGGTCTGGCCATGGTGCATAATGCTGCACCGTACTACCTTGCGGCAGCCTGTAACCACGTCACCGGGGAGATCCAACTGGCGCCACCTCACCACGTAAAGGTGCGGGACTGCTACGGACCACCTTGTCGTGGAGTGTGCCAGTTTTGGGTGCACCGGTTGTGTGGTGCTTGTACGGCCCTGCAATGCAGTTACATTGGCAGTTTGTTGAGCACTATCTCAACGTGTGTGGGTTGTAGGCGCATGATCACTCCTTGAAGCAAGGACACATAGCTTCTTGTCAACATTGCCTGCTTGTCTTGTGCTCTGATTGTGTGCACTGAAAGAGTCTATCGACACTCCTAGTACTTGTGTCGTGACTGCTTCCCTTGGCATGTCTTACGGCATTATAACTTGCTTTGCTGCTGCGCTGCAGCCTTTTGCATTTCCAATCTTCCTGCTGCTGCTGCCACTGCTGCTGCTGCCACTGCTGCTGCAGCAAGTCCTGACCCGTCTGCATCTCAGTGACCTCCAGCTGCTGCACCTCAGCGTCTCAATCCAGGAGTTTGGCCGCCTGTCACGCGCGGCATCCAAAGAAGGTGACCTACTGGCTGAACAGACGGCTAAACTCAGCCTGGAGGCAGTGGTCGAGCAAGTCCAACAGCCACAGCAGCAACAGCAGGCGGGTACTGATAACGGCAGCAGCAGTAAGGGTGGCAGCAGGAGTGCAAGCAACCTGCCTGAGGGACTGCAGGAAGGATCCTTGAACGGGTCTCGGATTACCGAGCAGGAAAGCTCAAGACAGAAGCACAGTGCGGGACCAGCAGCTGGTGCTGCGCCACTGCTGGGCTACCTCAGCAGCAGCAGGGCCCCAGCAGCAGCAGCAGCAACAGCAGGCAGCAGCAGGTGGTGAAGATGATCAGGAGGTCATACGGGAGCTTATGCGTAACATGCAGCGGTATCTGGGCAAGATGAATGTACACACGTGTGTGACAGCCTGGTGCATTGCTAACACATTGACAACACGCCAGCTGGCCACAATGATAGTTGGTAAGGCAGGGTTGGAGCTTGCCGCTGTTTTGTGACATTGTGCATCGCTTGCTTTGAGCATCACCCCTTGGAGAATGCATTACAGCAGTAGATCCTCCGGGTGTGGTGGGTCAGATGGCTTAACGGGTGAAACCCGGAGAGGGGTCGAGAGGGCGCAGGGAACAGGGTGCAGCACTTCAGCAGTCCTTCAATGTTAACTGCACTCAGGGCTTACATGCAAAGGCTCACAGCCAGACTTCATTGTATGCCAGCAACCTGATGTTGACGATCAATGAAGTTCCGCGTTGATGCATCCTTGCTGCGCTTGTCTTCTGAACGCACCGAAAGCTGCTGATGTAGTTGCTGACAGGTGGTGATCCTTGTGGTGTTTGTGTGTGGTGTGTCTGCAGCCAGCTTCCCTTTCGTGGCCAACGTTCACGCAGTAGCAGAAGCCGCCATGCAACTCTACAAGGAACGACAGCAGCAGCGCCTGCAAAACATAGCTGCCCGGGTAACAAATGAAGCAATCAATGAAGCAGATGACAGCACAACAGCAGAAGCATCAGCAATCAAATCCAATGAAGCACAGCTGTCACAAAAGCATGCGGGGTGGGCTCGGGAGGTTGATACACATATGGAATGGAGAAGTTCTGTGCTGCAGCAGCAGCTGGACCAGTACTGGGCAAGATCAGCTGATGAATCTGCGGACTTGCAGGAGCAGCAGCAGCAGCCGCCATGGGCGCTGCTGAACTAATGAGTGTCTTGATTGGGCAGAAATGGGTGGGCATGGTTGTTGCTGGCAATCACGATGCAAATGGTGCATACTGGAGATGCAGCAGGGGACGCTTGCCTGTGCTCAAGATCCATGGGCGCTCCTCAAGCGGTGGCTGTGACTAACCTGTTTCTTCAGAGGAATGTTACTTGCTTGTGGTTGCTGACACGGGCTGTGCATGTGCAGATGTAGCTTGTGGTGATTGCTGTCAACTCTATGGCTGTTATACAGAATCAGTCATGATTGGTGCTTTGAAATGTATGTGTATAGATAGGGAAGATGTCCGCCTGTGGTTGCAAGATTTTTGTAGCTTGCGGTTGGTATGTGCTTGTTCTAATATTGGTCTAGGGATGCTTTGGATTATCAACCCAGCCCAGATTCTGTCCCATGGTGTTGAGTCTGTAATGAGGCAGGTGCTGATCGGTCAGCAGCAGCAGCAGCAGCAGCCGCAGAATCAGCAGCCGCAGAAGCACTATGGTTGTATCACTCTGTTGCAGCAGGGCAACAGCTATTGGCCGCAGGCCCAAGTCAAGATGTTTTTCCAATCTAACGCACTGTTCTCCTACACCTGCAATACTGTTTGCTACAGTGGTTTCAGTAGGGTTCACACACATGTTTGGCGTCAAGGCATCTGTCAGTGCCATGATGTTGCAGACCAAAAGTAACGCATGAAAGGGTTATCTGTCAGATTTGGGTTGAGTGCCGCTGGCTCAGGTCGGTTTGTTCGGCAAGATATCGGTGGTTCCTGGCCAGAACGATTCTGGTTTGCAATTCTGTGGACGGATTATATAGTCTGATTCAGTCTGGCTCTGTTCTGATCAGTTCAGCTTGTTGGATATTTGCATTCAGACAAGAAGGTTACCTATCTTTCAGCGCCAATGTGCTGCAGTGCTGTATGATGTAGCAAACTGTCCCACCCTGCTGTCTGTGCAGGTATTGCCTTGTGTGGCTTTGGCATGGGTGAAAGATCTTCTGCACGGCCTGCATTGCTGCACTTGCTTTGGAAGGCACCTAGAATCTTGATTGGTCCTTTGTCCTGTTGGGTGTCTGATCGTGTGCTGTCAAGCACTACTTACATACACTGGTGCATGGAAAGCTGGGGTCAACATCAGTATGTGTCGTATCGGGTGATGGTTGGGGTTTCAGATGGTTGGTGAACAGTACCTGGCAGTCCTTAGATCCACTCAAAGGTGTTATCATGTCAAACGCTGTTTGTGCAGTAATTCCCTCTTATTGGGTGTGTAATACCTTGAAATACCTTGTATGTCATGGTATGTTTCTTTGTGAGTCTTTTCTTGGAATGAGTGAATCAATGAGCTCCGCATATCGCTTTTAAGAGAGCGCTAGCGTGAGTTAAGGGAGGGTAATGTGTGTGTCGGGGCGACTTCACATTCCCTACCGTTGTCTTATCTTGGACAACAATTGCTTGCATACACTAGTGCATGCTGCATGCTGCATGGGTGGTGGGGGTGAGTCCATTACAACCGGATTCAGTCACTAGTGACAATGTTTTGCCAGTTTGTGTTGTTCTTTCAAAGTATCCACGTGTAACAACCCTGTCTAGAAAAAAGTAGAGATACTTTGCTTGGTCCTTGGGTCATTCTGGGTATCCGATCATGTACTGTCAGCTATTGCTTGCATACACTGTACAGTGTATGCACATGTGCATGGTGCATGGGCATGGTGCATGGGCATGGGCGAGGTAGGGTTGAGTCCATCAGAACCGGACTGACTCATCAGTGATGTAATCGTGCCATTTTGTATCGGCTTGTCAAAGCACTGGTGGCATAGTTCAATCAACTGCTCACGATGGAATAGGGTTCGTCATGCTTGATGGGTATCTACTACTATGATTTGTCCTTGGGTCATTTGGGTATCAGACCTTGAATTCTCAACAATCGCTTGCATACATCATGGTGCATGGGCGGGGTGGGGGTGAGTACATCAGAACCGGACTCACTCACTGAGTGATGTTGTTTGGCCAGTGTGTGTTGATATATCAAAAAACCGGTGGCACAGTTCAGTTGATTGGGCAAGGTAGGATAGGGTTCATCATGCTTGGTGGGTATCTACGACCTTGCTTGGTCCTTGGATGATTTGGGTAACAGACCATGACTGTCAACAACAACTGATCGCATACATCATGGTGCATGGGCGGGGTGGGGGTGAGGTCATCAGAACCGGACTTGCTCACTTGTGAAGATGTTTTGCCAGTTTGTATTGTTTTTCCAACGCGGTATATACTTCCCTGGTCCTTAGGTCATTTTGGGTATGCGATCATGAACTGTCAACAATTGCTTGCATACACTCGGCATGGTGCATGGGGGAGGTGGGGGTGAGCCTATCAGAATCTGGTTTGCGGAAGCACTGTGTTATCTGAGCCCAGAGATGGGCCCTTGCCAGCCTGTGACAACATGATATAATATTACTGGAAGCTAGTGACTATTTTTGGTTACGGTGCCTACTTGGAACACGCATGATTTGGATGATGTAACAATGCTTGAGAAGATTTAAAAAACATGCTATGTGTTTATAGGGTGCATGCAACTCCTGGGACGTGCATTCGTGCCAGTAACAAAAAGTGCTGATATGGGCAACAAATGGATGCTTTTCTTACACACCTTTTCTTGTGTCTTGCAGCTGCAATGTGTCCTGAACTTAGCATTGCAGGCTGGCAGCTGTCTTCTCGTTTGCTCTTTCTTATGTAGCCTCTCGGACTTTTCTGCGCTCGAAATCCCACCTATGCATATATAGGTTTGCATTAACTCTCAACAGCTGCTCCAAGCTTGGAAGGCTGGGTGGGTTAGCGCAGTTGAGGATCCATGCAGGTCGAGGGGGTGCAACAGAGCGTTGCGGGCAACGACGGCCGAACGGGGTGGGGGCGGAGTGGTGCCAAGGGGTGTGGTTTTGTATATGTGTGCCTTTGTCACGTTTTGCACGCCACAGTCGCCCCTGGCAAAGTTTCTGTGCAGTGTTAATTGTGTTATTAACTTGAGTACTATACACCGGGTCATGTCCCGTAACTTTACTTCGCAACTTGAGTTCTGGGTGCACACATGGGTGTACATGTGAACTAAGATATTGTGTCTGTTTCTGCGGGTGTTGTTGTTCACGGTGCTACTCCTTGTGGTACAGACTCAGGGTCCAAAGGGCGCATCTCATCCCTCGGCAAATCTGTCAGCTATGTCAGGCATCTGCTACTAGTACATTTATCTATGAGTAACGATCTCAACCTGGGTTACATTGGCGCATGCATTTGCTTTGTTGTGCCATGGCATGCTTTGGGATCTTTGAGAGAGTCCTGAGGTGGTGCTGCCAATACAGTGTAGCTGCATTGATCGCCCGATTGATTGTGAACACAGCAGCAAAAGCGTAGATGCTGCCTGGAGTGCCAGCTTTCAGTTGGTGGAACATACCTCTACTACCGCGGTGTCGTGGACCAATTGCGCACGGCAGTTCCTGCATTTGTTTATGTGTACTTTGACACTCTAGTCGGCTTCCGTCGCAAGCTGCGCGTCCAAACAGCTCTGGGAATGTATATGTGCTTGAGTTGTTGTTATCACAACCACCAGCTGCAGGTTCTCGGTGTTGTGCACCGATTGGCATGCTTCGTGCTTGTGGCAGACATGGTGATGATCGGTGCTCCACTGCAGTAACCCCGTCGGTCACTGTGGAGATTCTCCCAGTACAGTGACTTGCCGCTGAGTCCCGTTGAGGTTACCGCGGGCTTACCGAAGGAGGATGGCGGTGAGTGCATCTTACCGAAATATCCCGGAGTTACTGACAGCTAACGGCACTCACTGCACGGTCAACGGCACTTGATGGACGATTAACGAGCTCTGTCGTCATAGTGCTCGAGCTCCACAATCTGCACCATCGGCCAACACATCGGTAGGCTGTTACTTTCCCCGACAACATCGAGAAGTCGGCTAGGCTCGCGTGGCACGTGCCACCAATTATCCGCCTCATTCAGCAGCGTCGGCGTTAGCGCGGGTCAGTTCAACCCTGCGCATGCTTCCCTTGCCCCGCGGCGTTGGCGCGGGATGCCGTGGGCTGGGCGGCCCTGCCGGCTTCAAGGAACATATCGAGAGCCTGCGACATCTAAACACCGTTTCGTAAGCCGGCCACTTACTGCTTCGTAGTCGTCAGACCACCCATTTCCGCGGCGACAGGATACACTAGCGGCTGAAGCTGAAGGCCGATCGCGACAGCAGCTGGTTTCTCAGGGCTGCGGCAAACAAACCCTTGCGAAAGTGCCACACTAGCCAAGGCGTCTGCCACTGACAGCGTCAGGCATATGCGATACAATCTGTGCTGCCTGTTCACTGTGCACATGCGTACTACGTACATAGTATGACATGGCACCTGTAGGTTGGCTACGTTCAGTTAAGATGATGACTGCATGCCATGATAAAGCAGCTGAGATCTCAAGCCCGCCATTGTGCCATTTGGGATGTCAAGCATACCACGCAAGTCCATCCCTGCTGGGTGGAGTGCGCACTGCAGTGCTGCCATGACAGTTTGCCTTGCTGTTGAAAGCATTATCAATGGAATATCTGAGTCCTGGCATGCACTGCAAGCAAATGTTCCTGAGCCAATGCAACAGTACAGTGCAACTATATGTAGACACATATGCGCTGGCAGATCTGGCATGCTATGCACTGCTGCAGCCTGGCCAGTTGCCCACCCCCCCCACCCCCCCGCCTTACACCACCACCGCCACCATGGGCATCCCCCCCTGCGGCTGATCGCCCCTGGCATACAACATGTGTTACACACAGGAAGTGTCCTTTGCTATTCATGGGCAATACATGTTATAGTATATGCTATACAAGATTTAAAGGCCTTCAGATGGACTAAACACTACACAATGCACTGCATCAAGTTGATGATACTATACATGTCAGCCTAGACATGCAATCTGTTGCGAGCTGCATACGTTCGGATGTTGCAAAACTGCTATCCATGTGCATGCATGCTTGTTATTGTAATGTCTTACACGGATACTATTATGACCGTGAATCCAAACACAAGCTGTTAATCCAAACACAAGAGGTCTTATAAGTGAGCCGACAAATGTGCAGATGTAGCGCAAACCCATCTGCAAGGCCTCAAAGGGTCTCTGCTGGTTGGCTGTTAGTGATACAGCCGAAAATGCCACCAAAACATGATGCTACCTGCATCTCTAATATCAGCGATGGCTAATGCAGACAAGCCCGCAACACAATCTACATAGTCTTGATGCTTGTGCAATGTCTGCGACACTGTGAACTACTAGATAGTTGACCTGGCCAGGCCGGGCATACAAGGACCCTGCTAGTCAAATGCTGACATTCAGACATCTTCTTACAAACCCCTTATGGCTATACATCTCCCAGGCTTGCCGCAATCTACATTCCTCAGCATGCTGCACAACCCGGTTACCGGGTAATGTTGTATTCCAGGATACTCAGATACATGGTCAATAATCCTGCAATTTGCACCCGGTATGTACCCTGTTTATGCCCGTTCACAACACCAGTATCATGGCATCTCAAAATACTCCGGGAGATGATCGCCCGGAGCCAAAGTTTGGCTGACCACTGCCGATAATCCACAGGAGTGTGACCCCCATGCAACCCCCGGTGCATCACAGGCGACCTGTGCAAGTTAATACATCTCAGTTGTGCTATCGTTGCCAAGTGGGCCGCACCTACAAGCTTCACAGCTTTGTTGCTGTGTCAATGTGTCAACCAGCCCAGGCAAAGCTCTCATGCTTGGTTGTGATTACGCTACAATTTGATTGCACCCTCTTTCCCCTGCCGATATTCATCACCCAACATGTCAGATCGAAACTACCAAAGCATGCAAACTCATCGACAATTCTGCCAAAGCAGGGCAGCCTGAGAGCCTGTGAAAGAGAAAGAGTGAGAGAGTGGTTCAAAGCCGTCGGCCTGTTGGATGGCCAACACTGCCATCAGGGACCCGATCCCTCATGTAAACCCACGACACCACAGCCAGTTCCCCAATCCTGGTACTTCCAGTCCCTGGAACCCGTTACCATGGAGGCCGATAGGGTGCCATCATAACAGGCTGACCTGTCACAGGCTGTGCAGGAACTACGGGTGTAGCTGTTGAGGCGCCAGGCTGTCCAGAAGAGTCCCAGGAAAACCACAAGTTGGTGACAGGTTTAGTGGCAGCAGAACCCTCATTGGGACCTCCAGACATGCCCTCCTCGCCGCTTGCCCCTGTGCTTGGCTGCTTGTCGCTGTTACCCACGTTGCCGGGCTTGTTGCTTTTGTTAGCGCTGCTGCTGTCACTACCGCTGCCACTGCTGCTGCTGAGCTTCTCGCTGCTGCCGCTGCTGCCAGGTTTCGTGCCCTGAGATGGCCAACTTGCCGGCCATGATGAGTATGGATCCCAGTTGTCAGTTGGAGGTGATGTAACACGCTGAAGGCTTGTCACATCATCACCTTGCTGATGCTGCTGCTGCTGCCAGAGCTGCTGCTGCTGCTCCTTCTGCTGCTGTAGCAGCTTGAGATCAGTGGGTGTACCCCACCCTGTTGCCTGATGATTCTTGGCACCGCTGCTTGCAGCAGCAGCAGGCAACAGCCTCACTTCTGCAGCAGCTGCTGGTTGGGGTGCAGGAATTCCTAAACTGGTCTGCATGCTCTGACCTGCGGCGGCCATCTGCCCAATGGTACTGCTGCTGCTGGTGCTGGCGGCAGCGCTGGTGTTGTGATTGGTGCTGGTGCTGCTGGCCTTTCTGGAGTTCACAAGCACGGAATCCCCCAGCAATCGGCCCAAGGGCCCGGCCAATATATCCGCTGACTTTTGCTCGATTGTAGTAGTGACATACAGTTGATCCTTGCTGCTGCTGATGGCTGCTGCTGCCACGGTAAAGGTAGTGCTTATGTTGACCACAGGAGCCAAAGTTTGACCAGCATTGACCAAGGGCTGACTGACGTTTGGGGGCATGTTGCTGGCAACTTTGGGTTGACCAGGCCAACGCTGGCCACCAGGTTTTGAGCTCGGCATCTTGCCGCCTTGGTTGGTTTTGCCGGCCCATTTCGTAGGTGCCAGTTTTGGGTAATCGGGTTGGTATTGCACACTCGCCGCTGCGAGCAACTGCCGAGCTCCACCCGTACTGCTGGCGCCGCCTTGGCTCTTGATACTGCTAGCAACTGTAGTTCCGTTGCAACTTATCGTTTGTATGTTGACATCCGTCGCGCTGAGGTTTAGCGCCTTCAAGTACGCCTCGGTGAACGTGCGTTCGTAAGCGGACAGCCCCTGCAGGTGCACCCCAAAAACCAAAGGCTTATACGATACAATTTACAATGTATTCTAGTGCCGCAGTGTATGTGATGCATAATTGATGATCTTTGGCTGCGGTGAGTACATCGAGCGGTATAACGATTCATCTACCGAGAACAAGACGCCTGCCCAGACTTTCAGGGTAACGGGCCAAGCAACACCAGCCGACCTGATAATCATCTTGCAAAGGTTCAAGGATTGCTTACCTCAATTGAACCGAACCAAGTTGCACAGTTGGCGGTTGGCCCAGTCCTCGCCTGAACATCGACAATAAACCCAAGATCTCCGTTCGCCGATTCCGCTCCTCCCGCAGCGGCTGCTGCCGCCGTTGGTGCAGCTGCGCGGGCTTTCTTCCGTAGGGACACTCCGACCACCGTA